>JAULKM010065560.1:0-12147 GCA_032355605.1 Rubia tinctorum | reverse complement strand
AATTATAACCTAACATCAATTAACGATAATCACATCGATAAAAAGTCAAAGTATCCCGGGTTTGACCAAAAACCTAGAAAATAATTAACTCACAATCATCAACTAGTTCATCACCCTAGTCTAAATCATGCATTAACTACACAAGAAAGCACAAAATATGTTTGATAATCAAAGCACAAAATCAGATAAATCAAATCTGACAAATTTATACTAAAAATGCTTATCAATTGCTTCCAGGAGTGTATTTACCCTAGATTAGCTAAATCCATAACAAATCTACAAGTATCCATGGAAAAAGTACAAAAACTAAGAAAATATGAAGAAAAACTAGGGGGTTTGGAGAGAAAATCAGGTGGGTGAAAGTGTGAGGAAGAAGAGGCTAAAAAGCTTTAAAATGGCCTCAGCCCAGTTTTATTGCTGCGGGCCGCGGCAGGGTCCTGCGGCCCGCAGAGCCCCCTTTAACTGGCATAAAATTCAGTTGACTGGGCTACGTGCCGCAGGACACTGCTGCGGCCAGAAGTGGAGACGCTGCCCTCTTCTTGTTTCCATCCCTACGAGTGAACCGCTGATCCGTTTCGCGAGTTCTTGTAGTCGAATTTATAGTGCTCAAGAAGGCAAATCCAATGGTATCACCCTCAGAGTCTGGTTTTTAACGGATCATTCTCAAAACTCGGTTCAAACTTTTGGACCGCAATTCATCCGCTTCTTCGTCTACCTTCTTCGACCATTTTATCTTCTATCACGTTTTGACTCGTGGCCTTAAATATTCTACCATCCTTGCGAATGCCCTTCACTAAAGTACCTCGAAGTGCTTAAGAGCAATCTAAAAATTAAGCTTACAAAAAGGAATCTAGATGCTCGTAAGGACAAAAAATCCATTAGACTAAAATTAGGTTACAAAATGAAGGATTTAGATACGAAAACCGAAAACGGTTATCTAAACCCCTTATAATGTAATCTTACCTAAATCTAGCAATCTTCCAACAAAAAAATAACAAAAGAGATGTTAAATACTTTGGAAAATACATGCATTTGACATCTTATCAAAAATCCCTTTGAAAGGTCGTGTCCTTTCTTTTTTAAAAAGGAAAACTAACCAACCACGTGTTCAGCCTTCAGAAATGAAATACCGTATTACTATGCACGTTCCAACAAAAAAAGATTATGCCCATATGGCATACTTATCCACACACAAAGCCCACTACCTTATATACTCGGAAATCTGTTCATGTACAGCCTCAGACAATTCATACAACACTAAATTAAAACACACAAACTCAAACATATAATCCGAAAAACATAAAATAACATAATAACACATCCACTCCCCTTCACTCTGCATATCATCTGTAGGAGTAAAACAAACCTTCACTCAAAGCTTCGCACAATTACAACCACTCTCATCTGCTAATAAAAGTAGGTAAATCACTTGCGGATTCGTATAGCAACAAAGTTACCCACACCCCACGGCGGAGATAGAATGTTCATCCACGGCTTCGCATATATCTGTTAAATCACCACCCAAACAAAACAGGCGGATAATTATCCCACCTTCTTGTTGCAACACCCAAACCCCCACTTTCAATAATACCCACATCATCCCCTCGGAATCAAGTACCAAACAGTGAAAACTTCGGCTCTAGGTCTTCTGTTACACTTATGTGTAACACTCCATGTTACACCAATAAGATCATGACACATGTCTCTCTTAACTTAACTCTAACCTAACCATCTTACTATGATCAACATTACTTTATATATTTTTTATTCATTAATTTTTTACCTTAATTTTTTTTCTAGATTTACAACTCTTTGTCGTCATCTCCAACTCGTAACTCTGTTCCGCACCCGCCTCAAACTCCCCTTAATTATCTCGCCACTCTAGTATTCCTTTGTCGTAGTCGAGTTGGTGATGTATGAAGTTTCACCGATGATCCTCAAAATCCTGCACTTTTTGATGGGCCCGGTTGATTTATCTGTCGTGATGGTGTTGCCGCCGTCTACGGTGGAGTGGCCGAAGATGGGTTTGATTCAGATTACGTCGTCAGGTTTTGCCCTATAAACCATCATTTGTTTTGAGACATCTCTATGAACAATCGTTGTTCTATGATGTGATGGTGCCGCCGCCGTCTGCGGTGGAGCGGCAGAAGATGGGTCCGAGTCAGATTATGCCGCCGGGTTTTGCTCTATCATTTTGGGTCTGAGACATATCTATGAACAATCATTGGGGAGCAATCGTGATAAGCCATTTCCATTTCCATTTAAATTGGTGAGCTTCTGGGACTGTGCCCATTGAGGTGAGAGCGATCCCGTAAACTGATTCCCATTGAGAGAGATGAAGTCAAGATCAGAAGGTCGGCAGTAGGCTGGCTTATCTCGAAGAATAGAGGGACTAGATTTTTGCGTAGTGGTGGCCAAAAGGAGTTTGCGGGATCCCCCTTTCAGGTTGAAGCAATAGCAGCATTGGTGGGGTTGCAACAAGCGACTGTCAAACAATACAAATAGGTACGTTTGAAGTCTGATTCCTTATGTTTAGGGGCAATCTTGCAGAGACATCAGAAGGTGTATTCGGAGTTTCAATGGTTTATGAAAAGGATCAAGAACCAGATGCTATGTTTTGATTTTGTAATAGTTGTTAAAGTAGCTAGGGAGGAGGTCCAATATGTGCATAATCTAGCTGCAGCAGTAAGGAACAATGCTTGTATCACCTTGCATCAGGTTTATTTCCAGTATGTGTGTTTTTTCAATAAAGAAGTTGAGATCATGACGAACTCCAAATGCATCTATGATATCCCCAACAAAGTTGTTAACTTCCAGTAAACCATCTAAAAAATTAGAACTTAGAAATATGCTGAATTTGGCCCAAAACAATGTAATTAATAGGTTTCTTCACTATACTGCAATTTCATTTACGAGCTGTATAGATTGAAAGATCAAGAGTACGTCTGTTATACTGTCATGAAGTTACAAAAACTGCTTTTAACAGCAGCTAACTCCACTCAAGTCCTGGATGCATGTTGCACTAACTTACTAGAAACTAATGCCATATTGAAATACACTTGAACATCTTTAGTAAAAATATTGCACTATAAAACGCAATATAGTTTCACACACTTATTGTAAATAATATGTTGTGATTATTTTAGATTGAGACAAGCTGGAATTTTGCCTAGCATTCTTAGCACCAAAGATCAACTTCTGGATCCTATCAAAATACATTTTCCATAATTTTATTCTAATTTTCTCCTCAAAATGATACTATTTCATAAAAGTTTAAACAACTCTTTCAAACTTAGCATCTGAATCATCACTGTCTTTGTTGGAAGTGTTTCGTCCAATAGAGTTGTTGGATACCGGAAAATGAGCAGACCCTTTCAATGAATTCATAATTGGATCTAAAATTTACACAACAAACAACACTTTCAATGAGTATAATACTGGTATTTTATACTCTATAAGTTTTTCTTTATTAAGATGTAATACTAAATTTTAAAAAAACTACTAAACAAATAAATGGTCTCAGAAAACAAACCAAGGATAAAAATCATAAAAAACTAACACAGCAAATTGCATGCACTCATGTTACTAAACAGAGCTCCTGAATAAGACTTACGCTTTTAACCTGCAATATATAATGTTTTCATGATAACAACTAATGCGTTAACATTGTTGAGGAACCAATTCACCAACTTTTAACAACTAAATTTAACAACTAACCAAGGAATATACCCATTGCAATTTTATACTACTTTACTAGATACAATATCATTTTAAAAATATAAAGTAAAATAGAATAACACCTGTACTGTCTGCGAGATGTGGCTGGGAACCGAAGAAGTAGAATTGTTAGAGACACTATCAACACTCATACCCTACATTAACAACATTTGTTTTTAGGTGACATGATGATCAAAATAAAATAAAAATATTATTAACAATTTGTAATACATGTGATGAAGTTTTTTCTTTTACATTATACTTTCATTTTTTTGTAGCTCTTTCCAAATCATTCTTCAGTCTCTTGCTACTTTTGTAAGTAACTCTTTCTTTGCGCTTCGCACCTTTGATGTTGCCTTCTTTGGGAATATCTTCATTGATGCTAAAATCTTCACTTGCGCATTCTTCCACTTTCTTATGATTTTCTACCTTATTTATGCATCCAACAATCGCATCAATTTTTTCCTGACATTCTACAAAACTCATCTTTAGCCATTTTATATGTCTCCTCGGATTCAGCTGCCTTCGTGACCAACTGCATACAAAGATGTGACAACTCTTTGTAGCGCAATCCTATTTTTTCCCCTTTCTTCAATTTTACCATGATTTCCTGTCTCAACTCTTACAATTCCTTTCTTAGCACCTTTTGTCCACTGTTTTTATGAATCATATTTCACAAAATGATGATGCTTCTTGTTCTGAGTTGTAATCTTATAAACGGTTACGGCTTCTTTTTCTCTTTCAATTTCAATCGCACAGTCAATTCCTTTGCATAACTCTTCCTTAAAATTTTCAAACACCTCAAATGTGTAAACACCTGCAGCATGTTTCAAAATTTCCACTGGAAATGTCATGGCTGGAGTACTTTGACTACATCTAAAATCAGCATCGGACTCCTCATTACGAAGATCACATAACAATCTCTGAAAGTTCTCAAAAAAATCACATAAGTCATTCTTATAGTTGGCATACCTCTTCAATACACTATTCATTGTCTCGCTTCGTTGTGTAGTAGTCATTTCAACACAAAATGTTTGTCGCCCGTAAACCAACGCCCATTTTTCTTTTATATCAAACATCCTTTGCAACCATTTGTTACTTTTCAAAGCGTATAATTCCAACATCTTATTCCACTCATAAATAAAATCATCTTCTTCCTCATAGTCATATATGCACCTGCTAAAATCAGTCGTAAAATCTTTAAATTTAGAAAATATATCAGATAGATGAGTAGCTGCATTCTGATAAATATGCCATATGCATAAACATTGATATGTATTCAGCCACTGACAAGCTAATGCCGAAGCCATTCTTCCATCTCGATCTGTGAGCATCGCCATAGGTGTTTTTTCCCATCATGGCTCTAGAAAATGTATCAAATAACCACTCAAAAGTCTTCATTGTTTCATCATATAACAAAGCAGCTCCAAAAAATGTAGTTTGTTTATGATGATTAGCACTAACAAATAATGCAATAGGCCTACCATCTTTATACTTTTTTATAGGTTGTATCAAAAGAAACCACATCACCAAATCGAGCAAAATCATATCTCATTTTTGCATCAACCCAAAATATATTTGTAATTAAGTCATCCTCATCAACCTGAATGACATAAAAGAAATTAGGATCTTCAAACTGCATTTTTTTGTAGAAATTCTAAAACGCCTCCAGTGTCTCCTTGCTTCACTGCTATAGATCTTTTTGATCGAAAATAAATTTTCAAATCATCCCAAATAAATCCTAAATTTTCTCGACCCCTAACTTGTTTCGTCATAATGTCAAGAATTTTCTTTGGTGCTATCCCACAACTTTTCACTGTATCTATTTCAACTTCTTGAGCAGCACTAATCTATCGGTAGCTTCTAAACATATGTGTCTTACTTGGAGTTGTTAACTCATGGGTATGATCAGACAAAAATTGTACGATCCGATACTTTCCATTTTCCCTACAGCTTATTTTCATTCCAGCTTTGCAATCACATCTTGTCTCTGAACGATGAGACTTCACAAGAGCATTACGTTTATTTTTAGGTCTACTCCCTTCTCGTGAGCAACAAAATATTCTATTCAAAATGATGCCGCTCTTCCTATCTTTATGTGCACTACTTATTCAAGTACCGAACCCCATAGATTTGGCATATTTTTTGTAGAACTGATAAGCTTCTGATTCACCATTAAACTCCATACCAACTTTAGGATTAATGTTTGTTGCAACCACACCTTCACCTTCACCATCTTCAGTTTTCCTATTTTCTCCAACCACATTCAATGGTTCTCCATCTTGAATTGTCTCTACCAAGTCAAGGTTGTCAAATTCTAACTTCCGACGAGCTTCCGTCTCATAAAGTGAAGAGTCGTCATTTATTCCTTCAAACAAAAAACAAAAATAAGACAACCATACTACAATAAAGATTTGTTAACTGAATTTTGAACAATAATTTGACTAGAAAATTCCTCGATATATATATAGCCATTATATATAACCATACTGAACACGTAAAACTATTATCAGATTAATCCCTGCAAGCAACATGAAGATAGCAATTTTAAAAAACATAATCCAATTAGACAACAAATTACTCGAACTATGCGGATCAACCATGATTGTTCCCAGATCAACCATGCAGCCATAATCAACCATTATATATACATACATAACAAATCATATGAACTCTATTCTAGGAGTATAATATAATCAACTAGGAGTATTACATATGGCCAAAAATATTTTGAATTTTTGCTTCTGATTTTTCTTCTCAAAAGTACTATATTCTACATCTATCTTGAATAAAAAAGAGTTTCTCTTTAATGTTATGTTAGCCTAAAAAGCAGTTCCTCAACTTACGAGCACATATTAACAACCAATGCAACCAACGTAAAGGGAAAAATCATATTCCAAAGCAGAAAATGTCCGGACTTGTTACCACTGATTAAAAATACCTTGTATATTATGATGTTCTTCCTCCATCGATGTCGTCAGATCAGGTACTGGAGTTGGGTTTTCACCAGAATTCTAGACGGTGACAAGACAATACGTGATTGTAGATGCGCGAGATTGGAAAAGGTCGAGTGAAGTAAACCTGGAGACGTGAATCCGGAAAAATAAAAGTAAATTTTAAGGTTAAAAACTAAGATATACAATCATCAAACCTTAAATTTATGTTAAACTTCAACATTCTAAAATGACCTTGTTAAAATATAATATCGACAGCGTCGACAGGCATGAACATCAGTAGATACAGAGAGCCTGAAAACTGAGCAGGGTGATTTATCTTACCTCTCTCAACTCGTATGTTAATGTGCTTGTTGGGCGAGAGACTTTAGTGGAGTTTGAGGCGGGCGCGAAAAAGAGTGGGGAGTTGGAGACGATAGCAAAGAGATGTAAATCTGGAAAAAAGGAAAAGTAAAAAAAATTTAAGTAAAAAGTGATTGTTTAGTTTAATGAATAAAAAATATAAAATAATGTTAATCAGAGTTAGATGGTTAGGTTAGAGTTAGGTTAAGAGAGACACGTGTCATGATCTTATTGGTGTAACATGGAGTGTTACACATAAGTGTAACAGAAGACTCAGAGCCAAAACTTCCATTCAATCAACATCATATATCCTTAGCAACCAACAATTTACGATCATCATTACACCAACAAATCCAATACAAGACCGGTCCCACTATAAGTCATTCAATCATTTACCTAAAAGAATTTTTTTTATTACCCTTCCAATTAAATAAAAGACATAAACTTCTACCACTAGATCTCTACTAAAATCCAATACCATGCCATTACAAAGCTTAAAATCCAAATACATTTTTATCAACAAAAAGTCATTATGCATGACTACGTGGTTACAACTAAATAACATATCATTAAAAAAAACTAACATCCAACGTACACCTTTATTAAGAGAAATGTTATCACACACTTAATAAAACTAAGCCAATACTATGCCACACGGTTAGCCAATACGATCGTCGACAACCTAACTCTTCCACTACTTCATCTTGAAGGATCTCTTCCAACTTTCAGTGCATGTGTAAATGCACCTGTGTCGGGGGTATTATCAACGGCCTCCATCAGTTTCATATGCTTCACATAGTAGGTTTTACAATCAATAATCAGTCTGTAGTTGACCAACCTTGTTGTATACTCGGTAGATATAGAGAGTATGTATAAGTTTCTAGGTTTTTCTTCAACTCCTCACCTCGTTCCTCCAAACTGTGACAACGGGCCACTAAAACATCACCAGGTCCCATAGACCTCACGTATAGTGCCTTACCAATCTCCTCGCAAATATTTTCATTCACCTCATGTTGTTCTTTGAGCGAAGTCTCAAGTTTACGATATCGCTATTCTATTCGGGAAAAACAGACTTCCCGACATTCAATTCTCCTCTCCATATTCTCGTACTTCGTTAATAGTTAAACACATGCTCGCGCGTATCATCATAACAAATTTTCCATTCATCAAACACAACTCCCAAATGATGGCATTCATCTTGTAACTCCTTCTTCCGATCAAACAACTCATCTATACAATCTTCTTTTGTCAAAATAATAACCACCATCTTATCAGCTTCACGAGTTTTCTCCATTGATATCCTACGTCATTCCTTCTCCTGCCATTATATCCATCAACTCCCTTTTTAACTTACCAATCATCACATTTTGCTCCAACAAATGTGCATCACACTAGTCCATCGCAACCACACTTTTCTCCAACTTCATATTCCATTTTAACTCAAGACCAACACACTTAGTTAACAGCACATGTATGTGATATCCTAGATCTATCGCCCATTCCTCCGGCTTAGATGGAATCCTTAAAGTTCGAAGGTAGGCATTTCCTGCCTCCAAATCTAAGATATACACATAATTCTGGCGACTCGCGGGAGAACCCTATGACTATCATATACCCCTCCACGAACTCACCATGCTCAGTGTCACCATCAACTTGTCCTAGTATCACTTCCTTCCAACCCATTCCATCGACGTCCAGTTCATCGCAACCATACTAGCAACCAAGTACATGTATCTCTAATCCCACAAAGAAACTATATCATCTCCACAGACAACCTCCCGCACAATGGCCTCACTACTACTAGATAATGATCCTTCACCCATAACCAAATCCATGTATGACATAGAATTTTTTCAGCAAAACACTCTGAAACACGTGAAAAAACATAAAATTATCAAGGATGCCTTGGAGCTTTATTAAAAAAACTAATGAAACAAACTTTCATGAAACATTTCCAACAACATTCATTACACCATACCAAACTATAAGCTATTCTACCTCGCCACCTCTTGGTTTTCTTCGCTTCGCTAATATAGCCAAAGGTGCTCCAATCTGAGCATCAACCTCCATGGAGTCACTCTTCTCCCCTTGATAACTTTATTCTACTAGATAACAATCCAATGTATACTCCCCAAATTCCTTCATCTAAGGCAACAAAGCTATCTTCCCCATAATCCTTTATCAGGAAAAAGTGATAACCATCGTCCTTACCTTCTTTGTGAAATCTGCATCCACCGCTTGCTTCGTATTCTCTAACGCTAATGCTACATCTTTCCAGCCCAATGATACCCAAGTTTGCATTCTTCTTACGAATATCTGCCTAGGAACTACACCACTCCTACACCCAAAATTTTAGCATACTTCTCCACAAAAAAAGAAGTAAACCCCCCGGGTCTTTACAATCTGATTCATCAACACGTGAGGGTATTTTAAATGGGAAGGGCCTTCCTCCTTCAGTTTCTCAAGCTCCGCCAGTGGTACACCATCAATCTTCCCTTCCTTATGACAAAGACTCTGCACCTTCGCCAACTACACTTCGAGCCTTGCACAAATCTCTTCACTACGCTTCAAATTTGGCTCTAGGGATTCCATTCACTTGGGAAATACGCTCATATTTTGTGCATAGTCAACAACATGTTTCCCTAAAGAAGTCATGGCACCACCCACCTGCGAATAATATATACACTCTCATCACTAACATAGCACATACCTCTATAGCTGACCCCAACAAGTCAGGAAACTCCATGATCCTTTGCCAACTCTTATGGCTGCTTCGTCACAACCACATACGACGAACCCTTCGTCACTACGCGAATAGAGTTTGAAAACTTTGGTACTTTCGGGAGCTCAGCATTAGCTCCTCTCCCACGGGCTTGCGTTTTCCACCTTTAGAACCCACTTTGGCTATTTTAGCCAGGTGCCTCCTGGTTAGATCACCCATCTATTTCCTCCCCCTTTGACTTTGGGTCGCCTCACCTATTCATACACCGCAATAATCCAACCTAACACCCTCACCATAGCAGACTCCTTCTCCCCCTACATTGGTATAAAGGGCCTTCACGAGTATGCTTGACAACGTCATACCTGGGAACAAACATAATATCAATAAAAACACACAAGTCACATAAATTCTTGACAACGCATATAAGGGTTAGATAACAACCACACTTCCCTCTAGGCCTCCCTATCTTTAACTTATAGGCTGCCAACTCCTTTACATTTCTACATTCCTTTTTCCCACTTCGCTTGCCCATTTACATCCACCGCAATGTTCCAAAATTGCATAACTTTTCCATCAACACACTTTAAAAAAAACTTACCTATCTTTCCAAACCTTGCAATTACCGGGGAACCCCCCGCACAAGCTGAATACTGATAATACTAGAGTAAAAGGTAACCAAATCTTCATGGACCCTTAATCTCCGTAGATTATAAAAGGAAAAAAACAAATCCACCCTAAAATATTTCCTATCCCTACTGTATACTTCCATAAAACCAATAATCATGGCCACACCCGGAGGATGAATCTGGGCAAGATCACCACTATAAGCTTCCAATGCCCAAATGAATTCCGGAATGAGTCAACCCATACAGCACATGATGTCCATACACACGGAAATACCCCACAGGAGAGTTCTACACTCTCTCGCCTACGCCCGTTATCCTAATTTCACAATCATTCAAAAGGAGTACTGCCCCTTTAATGCAACTTCATCATTCTTAGTTATCACAATATCACCATCATCACCTTCTTGACTACTCCCTTCTTCCCTAACGTCACCTTCCCTAACGACTACCTCATCATCAACTGACACCTCACCATCATTCGCCTCACTGTCACCATCATTAGGATTAGCAGTGAAAGACGATGACTCAACTCGCACAACTATCGTGCTTTGAAATAGGAAGATTGGAAAATGTGATTTACCTTCTGCAAAATAAAGCTTCCACACTTTGTGGACACCTTTCGGATAATCCCAATGAGGTAAGAGAAACAAGGTAAGTTCTCTCTACACACACTTGCTTTCACAGAAACACCATGTAATTCAAATTAATAAATTCACTCTTCCAAAAATGAACCTTTTCGAGGAAAATAATAACTTGTGTTAGTTAAAAATCGGAATAGAAACTTCCTCCCCGAGACCGCCACGCGGACCATTGCAAGTACTTGAAGAAGTTGGACTAGTCATAGCCAATTCTGGGAATTATCACTACTTGGAAAGAATTTCAGCATCATGATGTTGTTTATTTATTATGATTTTTCTGTTTGTGCCTTGAAATTCACTGGAATTCCAAAAATTTTGTGTTGTTGAGATGAATCCAAGAGTAGGTGAATGAAATGAGTGCGCCCCACAACATTTAAGGGTAAAACAGTCCAAAAAAATCTAGAAGTTTAATGAGGGTTAGTTTCATCTTTTCATTCCGAGTCAATGCCGGAATATTCTGAATCAACGCCGATCTGTGTTGTTTGGGTTATGAGTCTCCAATTCAATTCCAATCAAACGTTATATTAGCACTTTTGAAAAACTAAGGGTTATATATGTACTTATCAAAGAACATGATGTTATCAAATCATTTACCTCTCGAAAAAAGAGATTAATATAGATAAAATAAAGTGAAGAGAAAGTCTCATGTGGGATCGATTAACGGTTAGATCAATCATGAAAACCTCGTTTTAATAACTTTTAGGGTCAAATTATAATTATTTACCCATTGCGATACATTTTAATAGTTTTTAAAAAGTTATATAAGAAGTTCGGTGCAATAAATAAAAACAAGCATCTAATCACTGCATTAGTTACATCATTTATAAAATGACATTGTCTAACGGTTAGTCGGTTTTAAACAAAACTTTGTGTATTGGGAGGTCGTCACCGTACCTCTCAGAGATGCTATTTTAAGCCCTTTTTGCTTACTAAATACAACTAAGTAGATAGTATGGCAAGTCGGGATCGTCCAAAGAGACAGGGGATATTCTCAAGTGTTTGCTCATAAAATGGTAAAAACTACGCTAGATACATAGATACACATATATATAAAAGCACATAAAAGGGGGGTTTTTGGTTTGGTTTTCTAAATTAACAATTTAAAGACGAGTTAAACTAACAAAGCATACGATTACTAAAACGGGATT
>JAULKM010065539.1:0-12148 GCA_032355605.1 Rubia tinctorum | reverse complement strand
TGCTTAGAGGATCACGAACATAACCCTTGAATGTTTGATCAAGACGTGGAATGTCTTCATTTATGGTGGTAGTTGTACCCTGATCTCCATCATAAGTACTCGGGAAATATTTGTGTAACATGGTTAATGTTATTTCGATCATCAATTTCATCAAATACAAGAACTTAACCCTATTCAAGTATTTGTTTCACATGGGTCGGACAATGGTCAAAACTTCCCCCTATCTGTCACATAGACGTGCGTGTATAAAATCTTCCATCATCCTCACCTCCATAACTAGGGGAGTGAAACAACGTCTATTGCACGTTGGGTAGATATGATTCTCCCCCATGCAATTAAGTCATGGGCAGAACACCATAAATGAAATACCCCTAGGCCTACAAAGGTAAATGAAGTAACTGTCTTATCGATGACATCTAGGATCAAAAAGATAATCCTAGTTTGCTACCTACTCTATCTCCACCTGCAACCTTTTTGGTTTGCTAACTAGATGCATGGTCGATCATTATGATTAACAATGGTAACCTTCGTGCACACACCCAGTTTGGGACTATCGCACCCCAAGCGCATCTAGGTTTCCTTAACCAGGGAGTAGCAATAGTGCACCAACATGAAATTAGACTTGGTTGTGTTCCAAAAAAGTGTGACAATCATGAAATTCATAAGAATATTAATAACAAGCCAACATAATGATCACAAAACACATAGAAATAGGTAGATCTAGAAATCTCACAAAATAAATATCAACACATGAATACAGATATAGTTCCAAAGCTAGATCCCTACTCCCTAAGCATTAAACCCAAGTATTTATTGGATTCAACACTTTTGGGCAAAAGAGAGATAAAAAGATGAAAAGAAAATAAACTTGAGCGAAGTGAGATTTTTCTCTCTCTCTCTCTAGCAACCTTCTAAGATCTAAAAATGAGCATAAACTTGTTTATGGGTTGAACACTCATTTCTATGTATTTTGGGTATAAAGAAGTGGTTTTTAATGCTAATTTTTATATCTTAGTAGGTAGCTAGAGAGAGAAAACACTCTCACTACACTCGTGAAATATTTGCGTAACATGGTCAATGTTATTTCGATCATTGATTTCATCAAATACAATAACTAAACCTTATTCTAATGTTTGTATCACGTGGTGCGGACAATGGTCATAACTTCCCCCTATCTGTCACATAGAAGTGCGCATATAAAATCTTTCATCAGTCTCGCCTCCGAGCCTAGGGGAGTGTAACAAAGGCTATGACATATTGTGCATGTCTGATTCTCCCTTGTGCGATAACGTCTCGGGTGGAACACCAAGAACGAACTACTCCCAAGCCTACAAAGGCAAAGGAAGTAGCCATATTATCGATGAATTCTGTGTGTGCAAATAAAGTGTAACTATCATGCAATTCATAAGAATATTAAGAACAAGCCAACATAATGATCACAAAACACATAAAAATAGGTAGATCTAGAAATCTCACAAAATAAACATCAACGCATGAATACAAATATAGTTGCCAAGATAGATCCCTACTCCCTAAGCATTGAACCTAAGTATTTCATTGGATTCAAAACTTTTGGGCGAAAGAAAGATTAAAGAAAATAAACTAGAGAGAAGTGAGAGTGTTTTTCTCTCTACTCACCTACTAAGATCTAAAAATGAGCATTAAATAATCACCCCAATGGTTATTTTCTTATGTGTCCATATTACACGGTGATTTTGGGATCTTTTGTACTCATTTTTGTAGGATTTTGTACTTTAGATACTCCATTTTACCTTGAAATTCTATTAGGAAAGTTAAGGGCGACTTTTGCGTTCTTATAATTTTTCAAAGGAATTTTCTGAGACAAGATAATAATTCAAAGATTTGAAGACCATGAAAACAACTTTTGAAGACAATGAAGACCATGAGACTTGAAGACAAGAAGAAGATATGGCTATACTTAGACGAGAAGAAGAAAACGTTGAAGAACGGCTTACTCTATCTGTCACGAGTCACAATGCCTGTGTCGGAAGTCGTGACAGGTCGCTGCCCAGATAATTTTTTTTTACTTTTTGTACTATAAATACCATCATATCCTCTATCATGCACATAACTTTTCTCCCCAATTTTGTAGTTTAAAAACCCTAGTTTTCTACCTTTTTCATCTTGATTTTATGTTTGAATTTCTATTGTTGTTTAGTAAGAATTCTAGTAGCTAAACTTAGTCTTGGGAGCAATTGATTAAAGCTACCAAGCCCATGTCTTGAGAACTATATATGAGCTATTTAATGATTTGCTATTGTGTATTTATTGTGCTTTGAATGTTTTTTGTTGAATGCATTAATGGTGTTGTAAGTTTGGGTACATGAATTACTTGTATGATTTCTTTTTAGGGTTGGGAGAAAGTAGCTAGTTTTCCCCTCTTTTGATATGGAATCCAAGAGCATAAATTAGAGCTTCTAATATGGTTGATTATTTCATAAATTCTAGATGAATGTGATAATGTCAAATTCTTTGTCATGTTTGTTTGGTCTAGCAAATAGGAGAAGTTTATAAACGTTGAACGCTCTTGACTAATCTTGTGTAAATGCATGAATTGGTTTAATGCTTGGACACGGTTTAGTGTTGATTCTTCGTACTTAATGCCATTGATACGTCCATATAATATGATGATTTTGGGATCTTTTGTACTTATTTTGGTATGATTTTCTGCTTTGGATACTCCATTTTACCTTGAAATTCTATTATTAGAGTTAAGAGCGACTTTAGCGCTCTTATCAATTTTAATACGGATTTTGTGAGATGAGGTAATGGTTTGAAGGTTTAAGACCATGAAAACTACATTTTGAAGACAATGAAGACCTTAAAGACTCAAAGAAGAGAAGAGGAGACAACTACACTTACACAAAAAGAAGACAACATGTGAGGGCAGCCCACTCTGCCTGTCGTGAGTCATGATGCATGCGTCGCGAGTCGAGACCGCCAACTCCCCATATCTACTTTTTGTACTATAAATATTCTCTTATCTCCTCCTTTTCCAGCAACCTTTCTCTCCCGATTTCATAGCCATAAAACTCTTGTTTTCTACCATTTTCATCGTGCTTTCAACTTAATTTTATGTTTGAATTGCTATTGTTGTTTAGTATGAATTCTAGTAGCTAAACTTAGTCTTGGGAGCAATTGATTAAAGCTTCAAATCCCATGTCTTGAGAACTTTGTATGAATATATTTAATGCTTTGCTATTGTGCATTTATTGTGCATGAATTTGGTTGTTGAATACATTAATGGAGTTGGAAGTTTGAGTATATGAAATGCTTTTATGATTACTTGTTAGGGTTTGGAGAAAATAGCTAATTCTCCTTTCTTTTGATATGAAATCCAAAGGCATGAATTACAACTTGCAATATGGTTGATTATTTGACTAATTCTAGTTAATGTGATAATGTCGAATTCTTTATCATGTTTGTTTTAAGTAGAAAATAGGAAAATTGTATGAACGTTGAATGTTCTTGACTAATTTTGTGTAAATGCATGAATTGGTTCAATTCTTAGACATTGTGTAATATTTATAAGTGTTACCAAGTTTGTTGATTCTTTGTACTTAATGCCATTAATGGGATACTTTTAGGCATTTATCGACTAAAGGAGTCACTACTGAGGTTTAGCAACGGATGTCGAATTCATTCTTGTAAACTTCTATCAAAGAAGGATAGAAGATTTATCTTCACAGCAAGTAGTAAAAGTACCGAGGTTTGGAAGTGGAAATCAATTGCGCCCAAGGTCCCGTAACTTGTGTTTAAACTCTTCTTATTAGTTGTTTCATATTTAGCAGATTTACATTGATTACTAGTTAACTTGTCTTTAAATTGATAACTTAGTAAAACCAACCCAACCCCCCCCCCCTCTTTACAAGGTTTTATATATGTGAATATCTTTATATCTAGTGTAGTATTAACCAGTATATCTGAAAACCCTTGGGAAAATCCCTCTTCTTTGTGGACGGCCCCGATTTGTCACTATCTACTTAATTGTATTTAGGAAGCATTTAGGACTTATAAATTGTAACTTTGAGAGTTACAACAATGACCTCCCAGCCATTAATGGGATGCTTTTAGGCGTTGATCGACAAAAGGAGTCATTAGTGAGGTTTAGGAAGAGATGTCGAATTTACTCTTGTAAACTACTAACAAAGAAGGATAGAAGATTTATTTTCACAACAAGCAGTAAAAGTATTGAATAGGTTGTATGTTCAAGGATATATAAGAGGTTTGGAAGTGGAAATCAAATGCACCCAAAGTCTCGTAACTTGTGTTTAATCTCTTCTTAGTAGTCTGTTGCATATTTACTATATTTACACTGCTTGCTAGTTAATTTGTCTTTAAATTCATAACTTAGAAAAACCAACCAAAAACCACCACTCTTTACATGCTTTTATGTATATGTATATCTTTATATCTAGTTTAGTATTCACCTTTATATGTGAAAACCCTTAGAAAAATATCTCTTCTTCGTGGACGACCTCGATTTGTCATTATCTACTTAATTGTAGTTAAAGAGCACTTTAGGGCTTAAAACAGTAACTTTTAGAGGTACGACGATGACCTCCCAAATTTCGACGCTGCTGCCTGGGAAGAGACGTGTATTTTTAAGTGTTTGGGCCTAGTATGTGTGAATATGTGATAGTTGTGAATATTTGTTAGTTCACCTTTAATTGGTTTTTATTTGATCTGAGGTTAGCTTGGAGACGTATTGTTTGAGTTCTTGGTGTATGGTTTGTACTCGATCCTCTTCACAAGAACCCCTACACTACAAACCCTATTTAGAGTTAAATTTGAAAAGGGCTAGGAGGATTTCTTTGGAAAGTGTGAACAACACCCCTCTTAGTAACCATTTTGTAGAAACTTCTACCTCTATGGATCATCAAGAGGAACATGAAGAGGAAAGTCCGGGAGGAGGACCTCAACACCCTCACATTCAAGGAGGGAACATCCCATTGTGGTGAATCCCATTGAGGGAGGTTATGCCACCCAATCTCGAGCAAAAACCAATGTGCATCACATATCTGACGGTTGGAGCTAATGAGAATTTTGAGTCAAATTCCGGAATGATACACTTGTTATCATCCTTTGTTGGTAGGCAAGGGGAAGATCCCAACAAATGCCTCCTAGACTTTCATATGGTTTTTAGTGAAATGCTTCCCAAAGGGGTAAATGAGAAGCTTTATATGTTGAAGGAATTTTAATTGTTAGACGCCGCAGGAATTGGCTCTATTATCTTCCATCAAGAAGCATCACCTCTTAGATTGAGTTGAAGAGGAAGATTCTCTTAAAATACTTCCCGACTTCAAAATCCGCCATCTAGAAGAAATATATTAGCAACATCTTCCAATGGCATGAGGAGTCATTTTATGAATATTGGGAGAGGTTCAAGAAACTTCTCGCTAGTCGTTCGTATCATGCTACTCGGATGGGGATTTGGTCTATTATTTCTAGAATGGTCTTCTTGATTAAGATAAAAGGCTAGTGAGGGGAGCTTGTAATGGTTCTCTTGGGAACAAGTCTTCGAGGAAAGCTATGGAGCTCTACGAGGAGCTAGCAAAAGAATCGAGAAATTTTAGCTCAAGAGCCAATTTGAGGAGGTAAAACTCCAACAATGCAAGTGCTCCTTCCAACACTGGAAATCTTGAAGACTAAGTCTCGACCCTCACTTTTATGTTCAAGACTTTGATGATACATTTTGGAGCTAAACCACATGTGAAATCTTGCGAGATTTGCTCTTCTCTGCATCCTGCGGACCCATATCCTACTTTGCAAGATGATTATGTGGAGGAGGTGAGTTCCATGAGATGTTAAGGAGACCAAGGATACCAAAATCAAGGGCATCAAGGATATCAAGGCTTCCAAGGTGGCAGACGCTACTAATATTAGCCTTACAATGCGGTCAACCAAGTCCACTCAAATCTCCGATATGGGAATGCACAATGGGGTCAAAATGCTCAACCTTATCGCCCTTCTCAACAACAATATCGGCCAACACAACCCCCATACCAAAGACTTAGTGATAAGCCCCAAAATCAAGGTTAAGGTTCAGGGATGTCAAAGGAGGAAATCATGAAAGCCATTGGGAAATTGACCATATGTATGGACAAGTCCGAGAAACACCAAGAGAAGATCGACTCTAGCATCAAAAATTGAGGGACTCAAGTGAGCCAAATTGCCCAAATGTTGAATCGAATGGAGGCAAGAGATTCGGGGAAACTTCCTTCTAAACCAGAGCTTAACCCTTGTCAAAATGTGAGTGTCATCTCATTGAGGGGTGAAAAGGAAATGAGAATGCCCCAAGGCAAGGTTGATGTTGAGCGGGTGTTTGAAAAGGAAGAAGATGCTGAGAAGGGGACCGAGGAGTTGGCCAATGAGAAGATGAATGAGGGGGAAGAAATCAAGGTGGAGACCTTCATGCCTAGGCTGGGATCAAATCCCGAAAACACATTCCCTCCTCGCAAGAAATCCAAAGTGGCGGAGATCACTATCTATGAGCAGGAACTACCATTTTCGGAGGCGTTGAAAGATAGGAGAACCAAGAAGGACAACAAAGAGATGTGAGGTAAACATTCCACTCTTGAATGCTATAAATCAAATTCCTAGGTAGGCTAAATTTCTCAAAGAGTTGTGTACCATCAATAGGAAACAAAAATTGAATAGTAAAAAGAAGAGTGGAAAAAAGCAAGTATGTCTCCGCCATTTTTGATAAGGAATTACCTCCTAAATGCGATGATCCGGGAATGTTTACAATTATTTATGAGATAGGAGGGAAATGTGTTAATATGGCCATGCTAAACTTAGGAGATTCCATTAACGTGATTCCATATTCTTTGTATGAATGTCTAGATATAGGAACTTTGCACAAAACCGGAGTTGTTATCTAGCTAACCGATCATTCTAGCACATACCCAAAAGGTATTGTGAAAGATGTGTTGGTGAAAGTGGACTCTCTGACATTTCTCACTGATTTTTTATGTCCTTGATATGGAGAGTGATAATCATGCCACGCCTATTTTGTTATGTAGGCCATTTTTCAAAACTTTAAGAACAATGATTGATGTGGATAATGGAACATTAACCATGGAATTCAATAGGCGGAAAATAGAATTTGATACTAACAATTATACTGATCATCCTAGTAGATAGGGGTGGATTTAATATGATTACCATCGCGTTTTACTAATATCACTTACCATACCAACAATGTCGGTATATTATTTTAAAAAACCAATACCGTACCAAATCTTTGGCATACCAACACATCGGTATAAACAAAAGTTGGTTGGTATCGGTACGGTATGATATAATACCACCGAATATAAGTTATAATGAATTAATTATTTGCTCATAAAAAATATTATAAATAATTTAAATTTTCTATTGCATAGTTTTAATTTTAGAAAATTAAATATTCTCTAATCATAATAAAAATAAAGTAAGATAATATCAAAATAAGAACTATACTAAGTCGAGAGATTCTCTTGTTAGACTGACTAACGGTCAACCAATCATAAAAAACATTGTTTCAATAATTTTAAGTTTGTGCTGTAATTATTTATACATAATGATACATTTTAAAAGTTTTTCAAAATTATAGGATTGAATCTCATTGAAATAAATAAAAACAAATATCAAATTACCTCATTAGTTACATCAAATATAAAATGTCTCCTCCAATGATTGCTTGGTTTAAAACAAGACTTTGGGTAGTAAGTGAGTTATAATAAATAAAAGAGAACTATGATTTTGATTTTTTTTTGAAAGGTTTAAAATAAAAATGTGAGTTGTCAAGAAATCTAGTTTAAGAAAATATTTTAAACTTTTACCAATATACAACATATTGGAAAAAATATTAATTACATATTTAAATTATTAATTTGGTTCTAATATTAACAAATGACCGAGTCTTATAAATAAATAAAAGCTCAAGTTTCACATAATATTAGTTATATTTTTAATATATATAAATATGTGGTACGGTACGGTAATACCAAGGTAATATTTTCTCAATACCATTACCATACCATCAAAAATGTGTGGTATGTTACTACCATACCACATCATCAGCTACCAACATTTTCGGTACAAATGGTACGTGGTTCGGTTGATAGGTTAGTTGGTACGGTATTTTGACTCAAAATGCCAGCACTAATAGCAGATACCATTCTTGTCAAACTATTGATATTATTGATGATATAAAGCAAGATGTGTTGGAGCCCAATTTTGGTAGTTCCTTGAACGTTTCCGTAGATGATGCTTTAAATGATGCTCTGATTGCAATAATTCGAAAAATATATGCATTTGACATCTCATCATTGACCTTTTAGTTAATGGAGGGTTGATTCGGCCGAGAAGAAGAAATTTGGGCGACTCTTTATCTTATAAACTAATCGCATGTTTAATTAGTTGTTTAGGAATTAAGATATGCAAGGATAAATTATTTAAAATTTTGGTAAGAAACCCTTTTGTTTTCTTCATATTTATGAAAAAAAATATTTTAAATTATTTTAATTCCTTGAAAATTTCCACTGTCTGTCACACAGCAGGTTCTTCCCCCTCATTAGCATATCACCTCCTTTGTAACTTGCTAGGGGTGCGCTTCTCTACTAATCACCCTTGTAGCTCATTCCCGGTGCTAATAGGCACCACTTAAAGGAAATATACATTGCGTAGGTCACAAATGTTAGATGCGGGAGTAAACTAAAATAATAATCTCAAGAATATAACTACTCTACTACTATTAAATTCATGGCATTCATTGAATTAAATGCCATTTATCCAAGAAATAAATGAAGGGAGAACAAGAAGAACCCAATAGAAAATTTTCCTAGCCTCCCTTCGTACCTACCACTCTCTAAAATCTACATTATAACTACTTAGTGAAATCCTAGAGGCTGAAGGTCATTTATATAGGGTAGGATAAAAGAGCACAAAAAACCCGAGTGAAACCCTACTTGCCAGCGTGGCACGAGTCGTGCTATTTTTCATGGCCTGGCCAGCACGACCTAGCAGTATTGCATGGGTCGTCTACTTGAACGTGTTGCTCTTGAAACCTGGCAGGACAGGGAGTGCAGATTTGCAAATCTCATGCTGCTGGGAGTCATACTCTTGGCTTCTAAAGATGTCGCATGCCCTGTGCACTGGGGCTCTTTCCCTGCTGCAGCCTCGTGTACGGGCCGTGCATATTTGCATGACCCATTCCTTGGGATGATCACTTTGCACAAACTTGTGGCAGGGGCCGTTCCATTCTTCGACGCTTCAGAACTTGAATTTATTTCTTAACTCTTCTATCTTTTACCACGTTTTGACTTGTGTCCTTTATTTTTCTACCAAATTTGCAATTGACCTTATTTCTTCTACTCCGAAGTGCTTACGAGCAATGTATAAATAAGGTCATAAAGATCTCAACTCTTGTAAGAACAAAAATTCATCAGGCTCATATTAGGCTACAAAATGAAGAATTTGGATAGGAAAACTGAATATTGTCATCTAAACCACTTATGTTGTAAAACTTATCTAAACCTAGCAATCTACCCACGAAAAATTAACTAAAGATATGTTAAATGCCTTAGAAAATACATGCATTTTACATCTCATCGATAACAAAAGCATCTTTAGTAAAACAAAAACAATTTATAATAAAATTAATTATATTGTGACAAAATTTTAGAAGTCATACTCGTGGTTTTTGAACAAATGTGTGTTTTAACATAAAAATTAATTATTTTATGGTTACGGATGCATGATTTATTTTAAATTTTCTGCAACATAATTAGTTTGTTTTATTGGTGTTCACCATTTTTTTTACATGTTCATGGCAGTTGAATTTAATCAATTACTACTTCAGATGTTTCATTCATTTTCAGTTCTACAAAATAAGAACTGTGATTGATGGTGTTACAATACATATCATAGCTTCTAAGTTATAGAGAGTAGTTGCTAAGATCTGAAACCCTAGCGTTAATAACTTTCGGAGACCCTTTAAGTTCCCCTAAAAAACAGCAGTTACGACCACCACCAACTCTTTCAGCACCTCTCAAACCCTAGAGGTCACAACCTCCGACGACTCCTCTAGCATCTCTAAAATTTTAGTGGTTACGACCTTTGGCGAGTGAAAATTGTTAATCAAGCTGGCAAACAGAATGGTGGAGAGGACGAACAAAGCTCGCTGAAAAATATAGATGTTTGAAGGTGTACAACAGATGAAGAAAACAAACATTCATTGTAGAACGTAAGATGGAAAAGATGAAGAAATGGGAATAAGATGAAGAAAGTGAAGAACACGAGGAATGTGAAGAATGTGAGGATTTGGAAATTGGAACTTGGGCTAAAAGGAGAAAGGGATATCTGACCCATATTTCTTATGGCTCGGTTTGGACCTAATTAATTTCTTCCCTAATTTTTTACAATTGCTATTAGCTCTCTGACATGTCTATAGCTTATAGACATGTCACCTACCGGGAGACCTTCTCGAGAAACGGACATTTTGGACACATGGTGTATGTAGCAGGTGAAATCGGGTAAGGCTGAAATACTAGTACTTTCTCCGGTCCACTAACATTGACACTCTTTCTTTTTTTGTTTTATTTTTTAACAATGGCACCTTTGTTTGTTGCCAAAGTTTAGATTATTTTCATCCACTCAAGTTACTTGTTACTATTCCAATACAATTTTCACCACTCATTTTACTTCGCAAAAAAATGTGTAATTTTATTGGGTGCTATTATTAAGATCCAGAGTAGGGATGATCATGGGTTGCGTCTGGGTCTTACCCTAATTTTTTTATTATGCTCGGGTCCTAAGTGGGTCTTGGGTTAAAACGGATCCAAAATGGGCCTAACATTCTAATTTTTTTCTTCACTTGATAAAATATATATTATTTTAAATACAAATAGTTCAAGTTTAATATGCACCTGAATTAACCGTTCACTAAATAAAATATATATTATTTTTAATACAAATAGTTCAATTCCGATATGCACCTAAATTAATTGTTCAAGAAAAAATATACAATACATAATAATGGTTTAATAAAAAAATACAGAGAAAATATGAAAGTAATTTAGAAATTAATGTAAAATTATATAAAGTAAGGGTTATATAAGTGTACGAGTTGGCTTTAGATCGGATATGGGTCTTAATATTTTAGACCTGGATCCAGACCCATTTTATAAATTCTAGAGACAGACACAAATTCGATGGGTCTAAAAATATTTGATATGTACCTAATCCAAATGGGCCTGGACCCAGTGGATCTGGCTCGGATCCTAGACCAATGCTCATCCTTAAACTAGAAGGGATAGTTTTAAAAGAAAAAAAAAAGAAGAAAAGAATGGAATTGTAAAGAAAAAGAAATGAAAATTTTACACTTATAACCTTAACTTTATGCTGAAAATGCTCTGCAAAATGAAAAAGTGCCAAAATAACCCTAACATTATGACGAATTGTGTACTTATAAACTTTTTTGCTAATTCCAGCATTGAACAAAGAAATTAGGCATTGGCTAAATCTAAAATTTCTAGAGTACCTTCGCCGATTAAATTATAATATTTTTCTCATTTTACCCCTCTTTATTGCTACACAAAGAGTTGAAAATATCAGCAAAATGGCTCCCGTCACCGTAGGTTAACTGTAAGCAGCTCATGACATAATCCAGATTTGGTGAGGACTCTTCAGTCTCCAGCGAGCCATAGCTGATAACGTAATCCAGCTCCTGCGGGGATTCATCCAATTCAGCTGATGACGTAATCTAACTAAATGTCCGCGACCTTGATATCCAACCCAAACGACCCAAACCTAGGTAGCACGGGTACGATAATTAGGTCATGGTACCCATACCATATACATACCGGTTACATATTCAGTGCAGATTTGGTCTGGTAACGTCCCCAATACGGTTTAACTTTTTGGGTACTTTGACTGGGTACGGATACAGTTAAGCGTACGGTCAAGATGAATGGGTACGATTTGGTTACATTGTACCTCATTAAATCTGAATTAAAAAATTCTAAATTAAAATTCTAAATAAGAAATTGAAGTACATATGCATTCATTCATTCACTTAAGAGGAACAAGCTAACTCCAAGTCGATCTCAAGATTTGGTTTTCATCCACAACAATCTTCGCC
>JAULKM010065538.1:0-28125 GCA_032355605.1 Rubia tinctorum | reverse complement strand
GTTTAGCGAGAGATGTCGAATTCACTCTTGTAAACTACTATCAAAGAAGAATGGAAGATTTATCTTCACAACAAGTAATAAAGGTGTTAATTATGCTATATGTTCGATGATAGATAGAAGGCTGCGAAGTATAAGTCAATTGCCCCCAAGGCTCAGTAATTCGTACTTAATCTTGTTTTAAGGATTGTATGCTTTTTTAGTGTAACTTGTTTTTAAATTCATAAGTTAGGAAAAAACCAAACCAAAAACCCCTCTCTTTATCTGCTTTTATATGTATGTATATCTATATGTCTAGCGTAATATTTAGATCGTATGAGCAGACACTTGGGAATATTCCCTGTCTTTGTGGATGGCTCCGACTTGCCACTATCTACTTAGTTGTAGTTAGTAAGTAAAAAGGGCATAAAATAGTATTTTTGAGAGGTACAGCGACAACCTCCCAATATTACTACCCCGATAACCTCGTACCATACATGTATCCTTTTCTATGTGATATTACTATCGTGTTAAGTGATATACTGCCTGATATTGTTTCGTTACAAATGAATTTTATTTGATATTACTTGTGACTGATCATGCATGGCATGCTTTCCTGCTTACTATTCCAAGGTTATAAACTTATTTTCTTAAAACTGCATGCATGCATAGAATCCTGATTTGAAAAATGGTCGCGAGATTGGAACCCTCATGGACAAAAGCTCACCTCCACATTTTTTAAATAAAAAATTAGGTTAAAGCGTGATGAATAACGAGTGAGGGACGCCTGCGGCCCTACACCCTTAGTTTCATTTATTTTGTTTGAAGACACATTTTTGGATTATGCAATAAGCATTTTCCATTTCAACTTTTCCGCTTCCACTGTAGACAAGAATAATTGTTAAGAGTTTATCATTGTAATAAATGTCCCTTGCAATTTTGATTCGGGGCGTTACACACTCAATCTGTTGAAGTAGCAATTCATTTTTATTGAAGTGTATGTTAAGTACTTTATTTAACTGTGAAAGTGATTTGATATTATGATAATATTGAGATATGTTTATGTTTTTTATTGCATGTATATATCCTATTCATGGGTTCATTGGTATTATTAATTGAGTCTTAGATGTTTCTTGGAATCAATTAATGATAAATCTTATAATTCTCTTTTTTCTGCTAGTTATATTTTATGGAAATGGAAACAGTAGTAGTTCTTGAATGAACTTGAGATATATTTTATCAACTTTTAATGATGATGTGCGTGGATATGGTTGGATGAACTGCTTTTATGATCTTTATTTAATCCTTAATTTATTATTCTTATTTTAATTAGTTAATTAATAAACAAATCTTTCACAACCCACGTTGGGCAATGATAAAAAGACTTCGAGGCCTTTGCAAAAAACATTCCAACTACCGGCCCAACTTTCTTGCAACACTAGTGGACTCCACCAAAGTGCAAGACAGTTCAAATGAAACTTAAGTGGTGGTACGGGTGGTCTTTCGACCTCAATGTGCGGTCGTTCCATGTATCTTCATCGACGCAAAGCTGTTTTTGTTGACCGTATTATTTTCAAGTTCCTACATTGGAACTACATTGGAAGCCAAGGATCGGGTCGAAATAACTATGTGGGAAGAGGTTCCTACGTCGGGAACTATGTGTGAAGAGGTTCCTATATAGGTTTGGAGGTTGAAACCTATGTAGGATGTTGGAAAATAAGTATGTCGCATTACGGTGATTCGTTGATAATTTTTTTCTTTAACTGTGTTTCCGCCTTCATTCTTCATTTTTTTTTCCATGTTCATCTTATTTTTGGTCTACATTTTGTCCTTTTATTCTTTCATCATGTTCTCTTGGTCTTCTTATTCTTGTTCTTGTTCTTGTTCTTGTTGTTCATATTCATCTTGTATCTCTTCATTGATTTTCATGTTCATCTTCATCTACAAACATTACTCCCTCGGTCCCGACGAAAGTTGCCTAATTTGACTTTTGGAGTCAAACTAAGCTGAGTCCGACCATAATATTCTTGTAATATGATTATCGTGTTTGAAATTAGGTTTTACATAAATATTTCAGCAATTACTCATGTGTTCCAACATAACATATTAAACAAGTATGCAATAAAATAAAATATTGACACATAAGACTTTGTTACGTAGTTCGATGAAATTCACATACGTCAGGCGGGCTAACCCAGTTCAGAATAAATCCACTAATCAAACATGTACAAAGTACACAATATAATTATATTTATCTTATCTAATTATAACATTTGAATTTTGCAAGCTCTATTGCTACCGATGTGCCCCGATTAGACTCCCTCTAACCTCGAAACTCATTGACGCATGATCTCCTCCTCCCGAGGAATTAAGGTATATGCTTCTGAACTTATCAACGGTTTAATGTATGTTGGAACATATGTATTCAGGTTCTTGTTGTACTCTCGGAACGACAGAAAAACAGGATGCGTATTTTTTCTATTATGTTCGTAAGTAGCACGGTCGAGATGTCCTTTATTTATTGTCCACGATCATATTGGAAATCTCAACCTTTGTCTCCAAAATATTCCGTTTCCAAATCTGCTCTTGAAGCATATCATAATCTCTTGAATATAGGGATTTTGCTGATCTCATCATGTCCCTTTAAAAGGTTAACATTTCACAAATCCAATTCCCTAAGAATAGGGATTTTCCATAAATCCAATATGCTTGAATCACACATCTAAGTCAATATTGCAAAATCCTCAATCTTCCATAAAATAATATTCACGCAATTTCTTCAATCGGTTAAATCCTTCTCAGTTCTAGCTTTCCATATGTTTCAACTTGGAAAGTGTTTTTTTCAAAATAGTACCAATTTAATAATAAGTGCACAATATGTGACTTTACAATCTCCCATTTAACATTTTGTGGACCCAATCATTTCGGAATTAAACCCATAAAAAACATCCATCTTCACAAAATGAGATGACATAAGAATCTGAGAATCCACAGAATGTTATAACGTACACTAACCACTGAGTATGAATTTATCAGAATACCAAAGAAAACCAGAAATGCAAAAAATCCAAAAATTTAGATTACAAAACCACAAAAATATTATCAAAAGTTCTCTAATATTCTCCACCTGGGGCCAAAAATATGCAAAAGGCCAAAAAACACCGAAACTAACAAGAAATTTCAAGAAAATATGCCCCCCTGAAAGCAAAATCTGATCTATATTAGATCATAGCCAGAGCTGAATCTTCAATCTTGTTCAGGGGAAGCCATCTGTGCCTCCAACTGATCCTTTTCTTCCTTAATCATGGCATTCTTTGCCTCCAAAGCAGCAATGTGAATAGCTAGAGCTCCAAACATCGCAATCATGGCCACAAGCTTATCTTGCTTCTCATCAACAACAATAGTAGAAGCCTTCAAATTCCTTGGAATATCATTTACTTGTTCAGCTGAAGAGACTCAGTTCCCACAATCCCATCCTCATACTTAGCCTTCACCCTTTATCTCCTGACTAAATTAGAAATAAGCCATGGATAAACCAGTGCATGTTTGGCCTTCAAGGAGATAGACTTGTCTCACAATGCTTTGCTATATGAATACGCCTAAGTTTACTGACTTTTGTGTTCCAACACAGTACAGTAGCGTTGCCATCTCTTTGGTGAGAGAAGTCGTGATGATTGATATCATCTAGCAATTTACTGCTATCTGATAAAAACTAAAGAACTCAAAAGCCAGGTAGGAGACTTGGGAATATCCATTAGTTTTCCACTGAGTCTTGTATCCAACTTAAATCTAAACCAAAATCCGGTCATCCATGACCTCCAACTTCTCAGAAAATACTCCTTCAAATTTAGGAGTTTCTATCCCTCATAGCATGTTAATTTTTCTAGAAGAAAAATTGTTTACTTTGCCTCTCACATACACACTAACACACCAAGGCGGATCCTCCTCTAAATTTCCAACCACCAGATTCGAGTACACCATACATACCAGCTGCTTATTGTAGTCTTCATACAATGTGGATTCTGTCTTTAGCCCTAAAAGTCCAAAATAATCTTAGAATTCACTATCTATGTATGCCTCTTAGTCCAATGGTCTCTCAAGAATGATTTTCCTTTGACAAAAATATCCCCCACATCTCCTCACAATCAGCATCATAAAAAGTTTCTGAGAGCATAACCTACTGATAGTGCTGGTAGGGAAGTTTTCATCTTATTGGGAGCTGGAGTCTTTTCTTGATCTTCTTTAATGGCTATTTCGGTGTTGGCTCCTTTATCTAAGACTTCCTTACTCTGGTCCGGATGAACTCATACAAGACCTAATCACTTCAATATTTTAGATCCTCCAATTATGTTGGAACACGCTTAGCCTACTGAAACTAAACTAGGATATCCTATATTCCAACATGCTCAGCTTGCTCAGTCAAGGGATTATCTCCCCATGTATCTACTACCTCTGATTCCTTCACATGAACATAGTTGTTGCCTCCATCGTCATTAACCCGATTGTCTTGAAAACCTGAATTAGCATCTAGGAACCCAAGCTCAGGTTTATCAACATCCATAGGCACAACTAAATGTTCCCTCTGCTTTCTGTGTTGGAACATACCAACACTTTTCTCATCTTCACTATCGGTCACAAAAATTATAGAGGATGCTCAAAACATCTCATTCCTCCTGGTTGCTCTATAGTCATAGGGTTTAACTTATGGGAAGCTTTCATATTTTTCACCTTTTTCACTTTCTCTTTAGTCTTTTCTGACTCATTGATCTCTGACTTCCCCATCTAAAGATAAGAGGGCTAGTAGCACTAGACTAAACAGTAAACATTCCTCTCTGTCTTGCTTGGTAAAGCACCCCTTAATCTTCCTAGGTTTACACTTCTCTACCTTCTCAATATCATCAAACTCCCAAGTTACCAACTTCTCCATATCCACATAAAAAATATTTCCCCTCAAATTTTTAAGTCTATTAAAGTCCATATGCATATTATTTAACTTGTGGCAATACAAACATTCTTCAACCAAAAAACATAATAACAAATGTGTCACATGCATTGGTTAACGCATGCATTTAAGTGCAGATTAATTCGCTCACACTTAAACCTTTACTTATCATCTAATAAATAAAATATAGCGAAGATCCAAGAGGAAACTAGCATGCAAGGATAAAATAACAAATACATTCAACCTTAATCTGAAGCTACCCTCACTAAAAGAAAAATGAACTATTACTTTGTCCCTTTTACCACAGTATTTTTTATTTAGGTCAAATAACCGAAGTAAAAAATTATTTTACTTCAGTTAGTATTTTAAACAAAATAAAAAAGGTAAAGAGTTGACGTAAATAATCTTACCAACTAGTGTATGACGTCGACTATGTTGTTTAAAAAGACTTGTCTATATCACATTATAAGTCATTTTCAACGACATGCAGTGCGAGGTGTCACCGACGTCACTGTTATATAAATGATAGAACTAGTTGAAAAAACATGACCTTGAAAAATTAAGAAGTATTATTTAAATATTTAAAAAGGTATTTTTGTTATGTTACGATTGAAAAATGTGGAATAATATTGAAAACCACAATAACCAACAAGGAATTAGAAGAGGTTAGAAAAGAAGTTCCCATTCGTTTTCTACTTGATTGATGTTTGCAAATTTTTTTTTCAAATTTGCAAACGTTTATAGCTTGTAGTTGTTTGATAGTGTTTCACTATGGTCTACAGATGTATTTGTTTAATGGTTTTTGAAACGATTGTAGAAAAGGTTGTTGAATGGAACCGTTGAAATTGGTTTTTAAACTCATTCTCAGATTAAATTGCACATACAATCAATTAGATATTGTTTAAATAAGGAAGAGAAATAATTAAATAAATAATACTGTTAATATAAATATCCTTACAATTAATACATAAATTCGATTAATAATTGTTTAAGTTCCAATACAACAGATATTTATTCAATCAGCTTGTAAAATGATGACCTCGAAGACAATTGGGTCCCCAACTTCTATAACCTCGAATAGCAAGGTGTCCCCAATGCATAGGAGGTTTCCGGAAAGGAACTCACCAAAACTTTTCTGGGATAGGGCCTTGAACTTCCCACCCAATGTGTAGATTATTTGTCACTTTGTCACGTAGCACCTTAGCACAATGGGGGTCTTCTCATGCGCCAGTAGTGGCACAACGTCCCTCGAGATGTACTAAGTCATTCAAAAATATTATCATTAAAAATGTTTAAAATTTATATTTAGTTGTAAAAGCAATTAGCAAGAAATAATATTAATTTTAAATACCTTACTAAAGTTTGGTTCTTCCAGAAATTCTGCTGCTTCATAGTGCAGTAAAACGAGGTCTATCAATAACCATCGTATGAAATTCAAGGTCGTAGAAAACAGGCTTTGGGTTTCTCCGTTGTGTGGTGAACTGTATAAAAAAATATTAGTTGTTATAGTGTGTGGATATATGTTAGTAAATGTATATGTAACTTGGTGAAAGACCCGAAAAAGGGTCGATTAGATGATCATTCGCCAGCCATTAGTCCTGCATGAAAAGTGAATGTTATGTGTGAACTGGCCTATGGAACACAGGGTGCGAAAGCAGTGGTGCGATCAACATGTACCAGCAAGTTTGACAAGCCGTCAATAAACAAAAGGATGAGGCCACACATGCAATTCCAAAGTAAAATACACGACATATTATGACATCGGTAGCATGTCGGTCATACAAAGGGTAAGATCGATATAGATGCGACGTCTCATAATGAATAATAATCTACTAGAAAAATGAATCTTTGATGTTGCACCATCATAGATCGAGTTGTGACAGAGAGCATACCGATGTCGCAGAAAGCAGCGGAAGCTACGAGAAGAAACACATAAACCCAAAAAATTGAAGCTTTATCAACATTAAATTAAACAAACATATTTTGGAAACATACCAAACATTATACCTACTGTTACAGTCAAGGGAAGTTCAAACTCTCAAAAATTTGAGAAAAAACTAGACAATCGAAAAAAAACAGAACACATTCACAGACAACATATCCAACAATGTCAAGTTGTAATTACAAAAATTAGGTGTTAGGAGATAAGAAAACTGATACCTTTTTCCAAGAGAAACGAAAAGGGAGAGGGAGAATGTTAGAACCGCAGGAAACTTGTGAAAGAACAACTTGAACTGATGTTAGCATCCCTCTACTTATACCCTTTCTAGAACAATGTCGTTTAGAACCATTGTGAAATCTGCCTCGCATTGTACGGCGCCGCACCAATGTCAGATTAGGCAACATGACATCAACCCTTAACCGACGTCGCTGCCTTACATGAGCCTAAAAATATGAGCCCACCAAGCAGCCGGTCAACAAGTCAAATTAATTTACATTTTTTGTTCGCAACAACAATTTTCTAGTTTCAAACTGGTTGAAACAAATTTACATTTACATAAGTCTTTTTTCAGTTTCGTTATGACAGTACTATTAAAACTTTCTCCATATGTTGGGTTAAATATTAAATATTAAATAAGATTAAAATAACATTTAACAAAAAGATTATATATGCAACATTCAAGATTAATTTAAGAAATATTAAATATTTTTTCAAATACGAATGAACTTGTTTGAAATAAATGTTAAGATAAAGTCTATTCTTAACTACTAATTATATCTAGTGGGGAAGAACTTCACAAATATAAAACAATAGACCTGGCGCCATTGGCAAGCTCGAAATAGAGCGTGTCCCCGACCCAGAGATCCTCAGCAACAAGAAATTCGTCAAACAATATCATCAAGGGTATTAATCGCAACTAGAGAGGATTCATCAACAATGCAATTTACAGTCTCATACATGTTAAAACCCTCAATGTTTTTACCCCAGTCTAAGGTTAACTTCCCGCAAAGCACATCGACTTTGGCCTTAGTGGTTTTCAAGAATAGTCTCCCTAAAAATATAAAGGTGGTATTCTTTTCATTTTCCATATCTAAGACACAAAAATTAGACGGGAATGTTAGTCTATTCACATGAACCATTCCATCCTCCACGATACCTCTCTGGTATATGGTTGAGTGATTAGCCTATAAGACTACCACCCCAGTGGCATACATTTTTGCTAAATTTCAATGATCTATATAAAGAGGAAGATATAACATTAATGGATGCCCCTAAATCCACCATAGCATCCTTAATCAAAGACCCTTGAAATGTCAATGGATAATAAACATGCCAGGATCTTCACACTTAGGAGGGAGGTCAATTTTCATGAGAGAGTGGAGTTGACTACAAGTTTGATCTACCATTCTATGCTGAAAGCCACACCTTGAATCACATAATTGTCTCAATAAATTTCCATATTCATGCGTAAAATTATTAGTGTCAAAAGTAGAAGGGAAAACCTCACAATGGCTGAGGATCTCAAATGACTCCTTATTGTGGTCCTCTCCTTGCTTATTCCTTAACTCATCTAATGAACGGGGAGGTGGAGCCTTCTTTTCCATTATCTACCATATCCCACTAGTTGGCTCACCTTCCCTATTAACTCACTTACTTTCCTCTCAACTTTGTCAACACTCTAAGATAGTTGGATTATATATTCTCTGATGCAACCGAATACTTGGGTTTGGAGTGAGTCACTAGTCTTATCAAAATTGGTTAAAGCCTAAAGTATTTCCTCGCATGCAGATTTGGGGTGTATCTCATGACCAAATTTGGTGAGTCAAGGTATGGGTGCCATGTTCATTCCCGTTGGTCTTGTAATACAGCAAGTTCCATCTCTCTACCATAATCACTCAACTAAGAACTAGTCTCTGTAGGATGATCATAATGACACACCCTATAGAATCTCACCTGTTGAGTACTCTCTCCTCATATTTTTTTAAAAATAAAAACAAACACAAAGAAAACACACAAAGTTTGGAATCGTAGTGCAACGGTCCTCGGTTTGCACAAAGAAATCAAGCAATACCTATTCCACCAAACGATAAAAAAAATAGCAACAAGAACTACTCAAATAACAAGCTATTCAAGTTAACAATTAAAAATTTAAACTAGCATCCTCGGTAGGGGCACCTTAATTTGACCCGCCTTCCCTTAGGGTTTCTAATAAAATAACCTTTTCACGGGAGATCTACAAATTAAGTCAAGAAGAGGCGTTGGATCAGAGAAAAAAATATATGTGTTTGTTGCTACCATTCCCACTACTAAGCTACCTAGAGGGTAGATAGTGGAAAGATCAATGTCATCCACATAGATGTTATGAATATAAAAGTTAAAGTCACAAAGTTGCAACAGGATCGACAATATGATCACATGTTAGGAATAGCTAATATTGCAAGACAGGTGTTTGGGGGGGGGGGTTATCTAACAACTATAAACATGCAAAAGCACAAGATAGTAAAACTATAAATATCTAGCACTTGGGGAATATTAGCGTAACATAACCAGATCAATCACATTCAAGACATATAAACATATCCTAATGCTTATGCCATGTATTGTGGTCGATGGTAAACACTAACCCTATCTGTCACATAAGGATGCACACATTTTCTTCCATCGGCACCGCTTCCGTAATTAAGGAAGTGCAATAACAACCCAACCATTGTGCAGGTCCAATTCTTTCTCATTCTATTACATCTCAGGAATTCCACTATGAATGATCCCTAGGCCTATAGAGGAAAATGGATAGGCATCTTATCGTTGACTCTAAGGTTGTGAAATATGCTAACCCTAGTTTACTACTAATGTTATCTCTATAGGTAACCCTTCGAGGTAATTTCTTAGCTAAGACTAGTGTACGATCATTGTAATGGTAACTCGGAGACCCACAAGCCCACCTATACGGTCCCAAACCCCGTTACCCCAATTACATCTTAGTTTCTCTCCCCTAGCGATACCAATAAGTGCGCCAACGTGAAAGTAGACTACGGTGTGTGCCAATATTAATGTAACAACTATGCAACTGACAAGAAGGTAAAGAGAAATCCAACATAGTGTTCATAAGCATAATAGGAAAGACAAATCTATAGAATCTCCCAAAACAAAGACTAAGTCATAAACACAAATATAACCCAAAGCTAAATTACGACTCCATAAGCATTGAACCTAAAAACTTCATTGGATTAAATGCCCTTGGGTAAAAACAATAAGAAATGAAATTAGAAAGAATGGTTAATCCTTTTCTCTCTCTACCTTCTCTTAGAAAAATGAAATTAAAATGAACCCCACTTAAACCCTAGTAGACGTAGGCTTTTATATATAGTAGTATGGAAGTGAGCATTGAAAAAGGCCCAAAATGAGGCCAAAAATCTTAGCAACCAAAATGGGTGCGGGTTGTGCTGGCTGGGTCAGGCACAACCGTGCTCCATGGTACGGCCGTCCTGGCTAGGTCTGACATGAGCCGTGATGGCTGGCACAAACTGTCGGCTGGGACTTTGTCTTAGCCTTTCTTATGCTTGCGGCTGCATCGTTTGGCATTGGTCATCGCCTGGAAGCTCTTCTTTAATTAGTTGAATGGTACCCATCATGTAAGCATTCACAGGCCGCCGAGCAGGTGGATGATTTTTCCTTCAAAACGGTGTGGGCTGTGTAAATCTCTGCACGCTATCGGGTGAGAGTCAAATTCTAATCAAAATGATGGAACAACCATGTCAATCTTCCCATCCCGTGGGTTGGTCTTCAAATATTGGGAATGAAATGACACGGGCCATGTAAAAAGGCATGACCCATGCCTATACTTCTCTACACGGAGCTTCTGGCTAGCTTGAGTCATGTTGGAGTGAGCTGCTCGTGCTGAGGGTGTGTGGCATGAGCGTGCTGGCATGCTCGGTCCGTGTTGAGAGTCCTTGGCACGGCTAGGTTGGCTGGCACGATCCGCGTTGGTTGGCGCGCCCGTGCCATGTCTTGAACAGTTAAACTTCGACTGCCTTCTCTTTTCAGCATGATTCCATCTACTTCCACGTTTTGACTCAAGAATTTCTGTCTACTACCATCCTTGTGATTGTCCTTCTAATATCTACTACCACCCTTAAAGATGGGTTTCTACAAAATTACACCGAAATGCTCACGAGCAACCTACAAATTTTCCATTAGATCCAATTATGTCTACAAAACTCGAGATTTAGATAAGAAAACCAACAATGGTTATCTAAACCCTTTGTAATGTAAACCTAAGTAAAATTAGCAATCAACCTAACAAAATATAATAAAAAATGTTTCAAATGCATTAGTTAATGCATGCATTAAGTTGCAGTTTAGATCTTGAGGTTAAGGTTGGGGATCTCGAGGCCGCTATGAAGAAGTCTGATACTAACCATCTACATGAGACGGTGAAGTCCAAACCTGGCTATCAGTAGGTGGTAGCCAACCTTCAAGAGCAGTTTGTTAAGACTAAGGATTCCAACAAGGCCTTCATTGAAGAGAACTCGAACCTTAAGAAGCTCTTCTCCGCCAGGTATCAGGTGACCCTAAACGATTTTGATACCAATAGGATATTGCAGACTCAGGGCTAGAGGAAGTTCTTCAAGAAGCTCCTTAGTATAGGCATTGCTGTCGCCCGAAGCTCGATGGGTTCTAAGCTATCTGAGGAGCTCCCATATAAGTATGCCTCCCAGCTCGGGCCATATAAAAAAACTGCACTAGGAAAGACTTGAAATGTTCCTGGGGAAAGTACATTCTGGATGTGGGGGTTAAATTTAAATTTCTTGATCTCCTGAGGACCCCAAATAAGCCGTTCACTGAGGAGTAGCTTTGAGAGTTTAGTGTGGACGAAGACGCTGAGTGAAAAAAGAAGATGGTCTATCCCCGCGGTTCCCCTGAAGATGCTCAGCTAGCTGTTGCCGACAGTGCTACATCTTTGACTACAATGACTACCTTTAGTGCAGGACCCGATTTACAAATATTTCTCAGGTTTTTACCTAAGGTCTTTTGATTGTAATGCCGACTTCAATATTTATTAAAGAAGAGTATTTTCTGCCAATGTCTCATTATGGGAGACGATATTCAACTACTTTTATGGTGTCATGAAGAAGAGGTACCATGAGAAAGCAGAGGGCTTGGGACTACTACCCAGCAATAGACCAATATTGGGTACACTAACAATTTCCTCAAGGGAGTGATGAATACTGCTCAAGAGAAGCTTAATTTATCTTTCACATACTTAGGAGCTCCTATGTTTCAGGGGAGGATAAAGATTTCTCATTTTCAGAATTTGGGAGAGATTTTTTATTCCAAGCTTCTTAATTGGAAGAATAGATGGTTAAGTGCAGCAGGTAGACTAACACTTCTGAAATCAGTCCTCATGTCCATCCCACTGCATCTATGGGCTGTGATCAGACCTCCACAGATCTTAGTTAAGAGTCTTACTAAGAAAATGAGTAGGTTCTTCTGGGGAGAACAAGAGGGTAGTCAGAAAAAGGTATGGAGATCATGGAAAAGAATGAGTCTGTCTTATAATGAAAATGGTATGGGCTGGAGGGACATAAACAGTTTCATAGAGGCTTTTTCCATCAAGTTATGGTGGAAATTCTAGCATGGTAAAACCCTTTGGTCACAACTATTATAGGAATTACCAGCTCAAAATAGGACTTCATTAAACTATAGGAGAATTTGTTTTGTTGATCAGGTTGCCCAGGATAATACAATGGTAATCCATGGCAATGGAAAAGCTAACTTCTGGGATTCTAATTGGACAAATAATGGACCTATATCACAGATATGCAACCACCTTTTGACTGACATTCCATTAGATTGCAGTATTTCTCACTTCATCAATAATAGATCAAGGTTGATGCCATCCATTGTTGGTTTAATCCCTGAGCAAATCTCTAATTTCCTCCTTAACTATCAGCTCCATAATAGGGAAAACAGATTAGTTTGGAAACCCCAAATTGATGGACACTTCTCCATCAAATGAGCATATGAAATTTGCAGACCAAGGGATAGATCCCCAGTTTCTTTAAAATATATCTGGAATAGTAGAACCCCTGGGAAAATAGGAATTTTCATGTGAAAACTACTGAATGGTCTTCTCCCTTTTGATGATATTTTGAAATCTATGAAAATTTCTCTGGCCTCAAGATGTTACATTTTCACTGTTAATCTGGATTCTTTAGACAATTTCTTCAATGCTTGTGAACTAGCAAAAAATGTATGGAACTTTATACTCACAAATCTTGCAATTCCTTAGCAACATTTTACAAGTCTCTGGGACAGACTGTCAATGCTCTGGTCTTTTGTTGGTTTTTCAGATACTCATACACAATTGGTTAGAACAATGTCATCTTTTGTTTGCTGGGCTTTACGGAAAACAAGAAACTCATTCATTTATGATGGTAAAAGACCTAATAGAGAGCACATTAAAAATACAGTCAAAGATGACTTGTTCTTAGCATTTTTCTGTAAACCAATTCACTCTAATAACAATCATGATCTTACATGGTATGAAAAAGACTTTATTCCAGTTCCTAAGCACCCTCCTAAGCCAGCTATCAGAGTAATTAAATGGTGTAAACCGAGCTGTGGCTATAAGATAAACACTGATGCCTCATGGGAGGCATCAACAAAGTTTGGTGGTTTGGCTATTCTGTGTAGGGACCCCAATGGAGACGTGGTGCATGCGGAAATTAGAAGATCAACTGTAATCTCAAGCCTTCATGCGGAGTTGCTCGCAATTCAAGATGCCATTAGAAAAAGGGAAGTCTCCGTCCTACCCTTTCATTATTGAATCAGATTGTTTGTTGGCTATTAATTTTGCCAATCAACCCATAAAGGCCCCTTGGACTCTATATCACATTGCTTTCCAAATTAATTCCTTGATTTCGGAATCTGATTGCTCAATTTCTCACATCAATAGAGAGGTCAACTGCCCTGCTAATAGAATAGCTAAACTTGCCCTGCATAATGATCATAAAATTTTAACTCTTAACTCTTTAAACAGAGAAATTAGAGGACTACTTCTTTTGGATAAGCAAGGAGTTCCAAATATCCGGATTCCAAACTGCTGCTACTGATTCACTTAGTAATTTTCCAGGTTATCATCTTCTCAGTTTACACTGGAGGGCAGGATCCTCTAACCCATGCGATTTCAAGCCAAAGCTTGCACTTGCACTTCACTACTACTTCAACTGACTCAAGTCATGGAAAAGTCTGCTCACAAGTTTGCATTTCAAAATTTGCCAACTGATTCAGGTCCTCAACTCTGCACAATTTCTGCAGTTTGAAGTCTGCTCACAAGTTTGGAACTCGGCACTGCCATTCAAGCCCAATCTTCCAAGTCCTTGTTTTTCTTGCCACTGGTACACCATTTTTGGCTTTCATACAGGTAGATGCCTGGCCAAAATTAGCAATTAACGTGAGGGGTGGAGATTACTAGCTTTGTAATCACATCTCCCGTTCAATTATTGTAATATATATGTATAGCATCAAAATTCTAGTTTTTATCTGCTTTTGAAGGCAACTACTGCTGCCTTGGCCATTGTATGCTACACACGATTGTTTTACCATTTCTATTAAGGTTGGGGACCTAATAATAACCCCCACCTAAGGGTGGTTTTAAATTTAAAAAAAACCTTGTAAAATTTGAAAGTATAAAATTAACCCTAATTTTTTAAATAAAAAAGTGAACTAGGCCCACCTACTTCTCTCACTAAAAAGCATTTTCTCCTTCTTCTTTCTATAACATTGTTGTTGTTAATCAATGGCGGAACCAAGACCTCATAAAGGGGGGCTGAAAAGGAGAGTAATTTTTTTATGAACGATTCATACAACAATATTTTGAATGGATGGACGGAGATGGTGCTACGGAATCATGGCGGAAGACGGAAGTCCGAAAGTGGGAACTGGGGAGTGGCGAGAACGAGAAGTCTGATATTTCTCTCAGAATGCCGATGTATGTAGGGTTTCTTATTTGGTCCGATTGGGTTTCAGCCTAATTGGCCTTCCTTTTTTGCCTTCATGCTAATAAATGACGTCGTTCCACTAATCGCAAAACATTGTCGTTTTGTTTAGCGAGGAAACAAAAAAAACATGTTCGTCGTCTTCTTTGGCAGATCTCGCCGGAGAGGCTCTGCAAATTTTTAGGGGGGCGGAATCCATGGATTTCGATGGCGTCTAGACCTAAATTATGGGCCACCGGATCCTAGTGATAGCGCCAGCACCTCCTCGCCCCCTGGTTCCGCCCCTACCGGTAATGGTACTATCGTCGGAATTCACTATCGGTTTACAAATCCATGGCAGACCCACCAACGCCTGATGGTTCGAAATCATTTCTTGTTGCTTTAAAAACCATAAGCACATCGCTTTCTTCAAATCTAACAAACAACCTATAAATTCTTGCAAAAAATGAACACCTTGGAGACATATCTTGCCTCTACTTTGATGAAGATATTCAAACTCTATCATCCCATTACACAAATGCCTTAATCAAAAAATTCGTTAGGGGAAAGACCAACTATGGAACAACTAGAGGTCTCATTCAAAACCGCAAGCTTCGAAGGAAAATACTCAACTGGGTTCATTGGACTAGAAACATGTGCTAATTCGATTTGTAGAAACGGTGGATTTCTAGCTCTGTTGGATCAAGGGGACATGGATGTTCCAAAGTACTGCAATGAAAATACTAAGATGGACTCCAGATTTCTCTCCCAATACAAAGTTCTCGATTGTTCCTATATGGGTAACTATACAAGACACTCCTCTGTATTATTAAAATAATGTTTCTATTGAATCTATTGGTAATAGTATAGGTTCCTTTATTAAGAAAGATGCAGGTACAAAGGCACTTACTAGGCCTTCTGCCGTTAAAATTTGTACCAAAATTGATTTGAAGAAGCCTCTGAAACACCATATCGGATTGTGTTCTATTAACAACAATAAAAAAAATACAATGTGGAATATGAGGATATCCCTGATTACTGTCTTCACTGCTCCAAACTAAGCCATAATCAAATTAATTGTAGGATTCTTAATCCACATCTTATCCCAAAATGGCAACCTATTGGGATTAAGTTTCAGGATCCACTATCAATCCTTGATAATCATGACCAGAATACTGATGAAAATAACAACTCACAAACCCTGCATCAGGTACCAAATCCTGCTTCAGTACCTACACAGATTGCTAACACAAATTCTAAGGACAACCCCTTTTTTCTATCAGACTAGTCAAAGCTCTCCCCCAGCTAACAGAGTATTGACTACTAACCATGATATCAATAAAGTTTCTTCTAAGTCTCTTGTTGCTACTAAAGAACAGATTCAGACCACCTCTGAAGGAAAATGGATAAGGAAATCTAACACTTACAGAGATGTATATGCCAAATGTGATATTTATATCAATTCAGGTAAGTCTTAACTTAATTGCTAAATCTCACCTTATTCTACTCTCAACAAAGACAAAATTGGAATAGATTCATACCACTAATAAAGACTCAACAAGATGATGATACATAAGAGTCAAACACAACAGACTCGGAATATCATGGAAATGAGGTGACCTCAGTAAACAGGTTCCAGGTATCCACTAATTTAAGAAATAACACTGCTGATAATCTTGTATTTGTTGATAATGTTGTCCCTAATAACAAAATGAAGCCTAAAAAGGAAAATTATTTACTCAATTAAACAAAATGATGCTAAGATCATCATCTAAAAGCCACACACTATCATATTAACTATTAGTACAACCCCCAAACTTAGATATCTAATCTGGAACATAAGATGATTGGACACATCCATGATCAGGCCAGAAAACCTAGTACTAAGACATAGATTTGATTTAATTTGCATTATTGAACCTATGCATAATAACTCAGAATATAAAAAGAACATGAAAGTACCTGGATCCAATCATTATATAACTACGAACAATGGGCATATCTAGTTAATGTGGAATGATAGCCTACATGTCACACTTAAAATGGATAATTTGCAGTTTCTATATGTTAACATTATCAGTCCACATATAAATAAAGCAATGGAAGTTGTTTTTATTTTTGGACTGAGAAATAGACTTGGTAGAAAACAGCTCTGGTCAGACCTTTTAAATTTGAATACAAAAGATTCTTTTTCATAGGAGATTACAACACTATTATATCATGTTCCGAGTATACAGGCATTGCATCCCCCAATAGTGGTAGCATTAGGGATTGATCAATTTATAAATTTGAAACATCTACAGGAGATAAAAATAGTAGGTAATCTCTATACTTTGACAAATTCAAGAATTAGAAAACCTACCAATAAGAGGTTAGACAGAAGTCCTTGTTCTGCATCATGGAATTATTATTCCCTTTCTCTTCTATTCAAATTTTGAGTAGAGATGCCTCAGATCACTGTCCTCTATTTCTTCAAATAGAGACAACAAACCCAACTACACCAAAGTCATTTAGATTCATTAATGCATGGTGTAATAGAAAATAGTTGTCAGATATAATTAAAACTGATTGGAATGCTCCTTTAGACCATACATGGATGCTAAGGTCCTATTTAAAACTAATCAGACTTTAAAAAAGCCTTAAAAAACTGGAATAATTAAGTATTTGGGAACGTAGAGACTAATGTTCATGTTGCAGAAAAAAAAATGAGAACTGTAGAAACACAACATGATCTTAACAACTCACAAAAATCTTTAATAAATCTGAAAAATACAAAAGATGAACTATTAAAATCTTTAAAAGAAGAGAAGAAATTATGGAAGCAAAAATCTAGAATTAAATGGCCAAATAAGGAGATGAAAATACGAAATGTTTTCACAACTTAGTGAGAGAGAAGATAAATTAACCTAAAATAACAAAAATTAAGGACAAAATACATAATTGGTTGGATAATCCCAAAGATATTGAATCTGAAGTTGTATCTTACTATGAGGAACTAGTTACTGAAACTCCAAACCCCGGAGATAATCAGTATTTTAGGCATTTCTTAGTCAGATTCCCCAAATCATTGATGAACAAGATAACATAAAACTAATAAAATTTGTGACATTTCAGGAACTTAAAGAAGTAGTTTTAAACCTTAATAAGATAAGCAGCCCAACACCTGATGGTTTCACAACTAAGTTTTATATATATAAAAGCTTGGGATATTATTGTGGTCGACCTCCTAGATGATGTAAATGATTTCCTAACATCTTCTGATATATCGAAAGACATTAGCAGCACTTGGATAGCGGTCATACCATACAAATTAACCCCAACCTCATTTGATTATTATAGACCAATTTCATTATCAAATGTTACTAATAAATTTTTCTCTAAAATTCTAACTGAACGGATCAAGCCACTCATGCATAAACTCATTTTTCCACATCATTCAACATTTCTAAAAGGGATAGATATTTAAGATAATGTAATCTATCTTCAAGAAATGGTTATATTTCTAGATAAAAAAGAATCAATTCCTAATTGTATTCTCAAATTAGATATGAGGAAAGCTTTTGATAGAGTCAGTTGGTCCTTTCTTAACAATATATTACTTAAGTTTGGTTTTCATGGTAAGTTTGTGTATACTATTATGAAGAATATCTCCCTGGAAATGTTCTCTATTTAAATTAATGAAAAGCCTGTTGGTTTTTTCAATGCAACAAGAGGCATCAAACAAGGTGATCCTTTATCCCCTTTTTCATTCAATTTGTTTTCTGAATCCTTCACAAGAAGCATGGCTTTTGTTTATGCTAACAATAAAATTAAGTATTATCAATTTCATGTACATTCAATTCCTATTTCTCATTTAAGTTATGCTAGCGATATTGTGATTTTTACTAAGGCATAAAAAACTAACCTGATTAGAATTAAAGCCTTTTTAGAGAAATTTGAAGAAACATCAGGTCAAAAAATAAACTACGACAATTATGATTTTTACATTAGTAAGCATGCTTCTAGATAGAAAATTAGGCAAATAAAGACTACCCATTGTCCATTGTCCTCACCACTTGACACAAACACTATAATAGGGTTTAGTTCTTGTATTTGATGAAATCGATGAACGAAATAACATTAACCATGTTACGAAAATATTCTCCGAGTGTTCATTTATATTGTTAATTCTCGTGATCAATTGCATGTGTGGTAGTTGTTAGTACAAACTCCCCCTAATGTCTACTTTCACAACATTGTTTATTCCTAACGCATGGTCGATGTGAAGACCCAAACATTGTTGTGTTTAGTTGATTATTAGATTCCTATTATCTCTGTGGACGACCCTAGTACTTTCCATCATCTACCATTCTTGGTAGTGTAGTAGTAGGAATGGGAGCAATATACAAATTTCATCTTTGATCACGTCCTCCTCTTGGCTTAATTGATCTCTCATAAAAAAGATGATTTATTAGCAACGTCGGGAGGGGGCAGGTCAATAGCCCAATGTCATTCTACACTATATAGTGCAGCATAGGCAAATGGTGCAACCGTAAAATTTAAATAACAACTAGCAATGTATTAATAGATTTTGCTTTCGCTAGTCTACTAGCCCACGACTCAAACCAAGAAGGTTTTGTCAAATCATAATCAAGAACTGGTTATTACATCCAAGTAGCAACTCCAAGTAGCAACTAGCAATGGGATAATAGAATTTTCTTTTGCTAATATACTAACCCACGGCCCAATAGTGAAGAGGATGACTGTCAAATCATAAGTTAGAGCCAGCCATTAGACTTCCCCATGCTAAAGTCTAAAAAATCCCAAGCGGGGTGCGATGATAAATCAAAGCAGATGTCCTGACTGCTATGGCCGTGTAACCAAGTAAAGATAGGTTGCTCTGGCACCCTCACCGACCATACTGCAAAAGTATTTCCAACCCTGAATATGCATATAACCGTGGAAAACATGTACGTCCACCCAAAAGCCAACCAGCCAAGAAACTAGCCGATCCCTGTAAACCCAAAAGACCGTCCATATGTGCCGTATTCCAGAACTAGCAATCATGGAACTCAAAACAACATCTCATTTGGGAATAGCCCGTTAAGAACCACGTAGCAATCCCTCTGAATTAATTTGAAAATTGTTGCTAAATTCAGTTGCTGTCCTTCTTGGATGACCTTGTTCTTCTCACTCCAGATGAAATAAATCGAGGTTGCCAAAACTAGTGGCCCCAATTCGCCCTTTAATTTCAAGCCTCTCACTTGCCTCCTAATCCATTTCACAGAACTTTGCATTTCACAGAACTTTCCATGGATTTCATACATCTCCGCAAGCCAATCCAGACCGAGGGAGTTCTCGGGGAATTAACATTTCCACACCGTGTGATGTAGCATTAAATAGAATTGTAGTTCTTTATTGTAAAAAAAATATAGGATCAATTCATCTATGCAAAATCATGTGACGCACCATTGTGAACATAAATCTAGAATTAACATCTCCCCCGGTGTTTGGCTTGTTATTCATGACACACACTTTAGGTGACGCCCCATGGTGAACTTTGTGATGCTATCCTTTAAACCTGTATCCCTATGGTTGCAAGGGCCCAAGTTCTTTAAACCAAATCTTCTCTTTGGTTGCAAGGGCCCAAGTTCTGTAACGGCGCTTGAGTCCCTATCACTTTAGTTGTTGGTAGATACTGGTTAGCCATGTTATTCCTACAAACCCCAACTAGGGATGACAATGGGGTGGGACGAGTACGGATTATAGTACCTCATTACTCATGGCCACCTAAAATTTTCAAACTGATACCCAACCCCATCACCCATGGTGAGTACGACTTTAAAAGCACTCGCCCCATCATATACTATGCAAAATTCATACCCACCCCAACACCCACTTAGGTCCCTCAACCCACTTCATACTCATTGTATTCATCCCAATTATATCTCCAAAAATAGTTTAAATCCACAATTTTATATTTAAATTTAAAAAGGTATTTACATAAAAATATTATAGGTAAGATATGTGCAATATGGATAAATAGTAATTTTGTTTATAGTAAATTAGTGGGTATATAACGGGTTTAGTGGGATGGGTGAGGATAGGGCGAGTTTAAGCTATATCCATGTTCGACCAACTACCCATGGCGGGTATGATTTTTATACCCATACCCACTACACCCTACCAAAACTACCTCCATAACTTCCAATTGAAACGAAAATGGGGCGAATCCCCACCAAAACCCGCCCCATTGTCATCCTGTCCTAGCCATGTATGATATCTCACAAGTGTTACTTTTTATTATGAAAGCACCTGTATGAACTGATAGTTTACTAAAACTAGCATCAGAGTTGAATTTATAATCTCTATCAGGTGGCTTCCACTAATATGCTTTTATTGTTTTTGGTAAGACACTTTTTGATTAATCCTAAAAGGTATGTTGTATCATCTATATTAGTGCAATCTGAAATGAAAATTCATGGCTTTATAGTGAAAATATGAACTGACAGATTATGCAGTTCCTTTTTCACGAATATCTGATTTGGTTTTTTATCACAGAAAATAACCTCATTTCATTGTTTCGACACGATCCAACGAACTAAAATAGAGAAAACATGTATGCCACTATTTGTGATTGTAGAGTAATTATTATTTGACCACTGGGATAGAGCTTTTGCACGAGTATTTATGTGTGCTTATGTGCCGGAAGAAGTGGGGAATAAAATAAATTGGTTAGATTTCAACAAAAAAATATAGTTGAAAAATGGAAATTGTTAAAATAGGAATGTTTAGTTGGAACTAACGAAAATGAAAAAAAGTAGGATCCCTTTATTGGAACAGAGGGAGTATATATTTTTCTTCTTGTTTAGAAGTTTTTTATTATTATTATCAAAGTTTAGAAGCTTCATACATGCTATGTTTCAAATTAATTGTTCTTCATATCTTTCATTTTCAAGTATAACTTCATCCTTTGACTTAAATGTTCCAATTTCATTAGGCTTAAGTCTTCACTCGGAATACATCAATTTTACAAAATTGTTGAGATTTTATGTGACAATAGTAATTTATGCTTATCCCAAAAGAAACAAATATTATATTGTGGATAAGTTGATGAATCTACATATTTATTCTGACATAACAATGGTAAATTTCTAAAATTTGGATTAACCTATTAAAAGGAAATATTATTATTATTTATATTTGGGATGCTTAGATTGATGAATAGATAATCTGAATTGTTATAATATCACCATTCAATGAGTAATATTGTTATTATGTAATTCTAAATTTATAATTGACGAGATACAATTTTTTTCTGATGTAAATGTTAATCGGTGTCATTATCAACAATATTAATTGATTGAACTAATGCGTATAATATAAATTGACCAAGTTTCAAAATTTCATTACAAATGCAGCTTCATTTTATATATCAGATATTAATATATAATATTTTCACCATATAGTTTTGATAAAAATGAAAAGATAAATTTTAAAATAAAATAAAAGGAAATATAATTTATCATGTAATTGATGCCTTCCACTTAAATTTTTTAGTTTAATTTATTGAGTAAATTTTTTTATATTCTTCTTAAAAATAAATTTAATAAATCATTTATATATTGATAAATATGTGATTGAAAAATTAATAATTGTATTTTGAACAATTGTATTATATATAACCTGCTAAACATTAATGAGGAACAATTATGTTTCAAAAAAACGGGGAACAATATTTTAAAAGAAAAGTGGCCCAATTCAATTATTAATTATCGATGGTGATGATGATTAATTCATCAAGGAAAATTAAAGGAACCAGTGAAAATAAGTCAAAACGTGTGGAATTAGTCAACAATTAGGGTTTTTTTTTGTAATTTTCATAAATGAGTGTTGCATAAAAGCAGATAACTGTGAAATCTAGCGGAATAATACCCTCTCTTTTTCCACTCTATTTCTTCCCAGTCTAATCTAGGGTTTTCTATAAGCATTCATTCAGAACACAACCAACGTTACTTTCTCATTTCAAACAAATTAAGGTTCCTTTCTATCTCCTCTTAGCGATTAGAATTCACTTTTGGTATCTCTGTCTATATTCATCAGAGCTCCACTATAAATCATAGTTTTCTTTGGTTCGCGAATCTACAGTTTCGCTCGGCCATTTGATAATCTCTATCGAAATTCATCGAGCACGAAGGAATCAGGGTTTTTGTTTGGTTTGCAAAATTAGGGTTTCGCTCGCCCCTCTTTGTCGGTAAGTATCCTTAATTGATTTTTTGGGTTTCAAAATATGGATGTGAGGGCTGGGTGGAAGAGGGTTTTTGAGAGGATCGTATATCCTAATTTTACTGCTAGTAGAACACCAGTTTTCAAGAGGCTTGTTCATTCCAAATCAACCATTCAAGGGACAGAAATTTGTAAATTTTGGGTAGAATGGAGGAGCAACAGAAACCTTTGTCGGTTTCTCCACTTTGAGTCGCACCACAAATCACAACATAAATAACCCAATTTCGATTTGGATGATTAGGGTGGGGTGCCGATTTGTAAAAAGAGACCGGTTACCATTATCAATGATGAGGTTCTGGATGTGACGAGAAAATCTGGTAAAGTGGTTGTCCAGCCTAATTCTGCAAAACTCACTGAATAAAAGTTAGAGAATTCTGATATGGATGACCTGAATCCTAGAACTAGAAAGAGGCCTGTTACCATCACCAGGTATGAGGTTTTGGATGTGACTGTAAAATCTGGTGAATTGGTTGCCAGGCCTAGTTCTAAAGAACTTAGTGAAGTGGTGGTGAATTCTGATACAGATGACCAGAATCTTAGAAATGAACTCGTTAACGTCACTGAAATTGAGGATTCAGATGTAAACATCGCCAAGATTGAGGATTCAGATGTAAACATCACCAAGATTGAAGATTCAGATGATATAAATGACATGGTGGCTAAATCCACTCAAGTGGTTCTCAACTTCAGAGAGCCACAAATTCAGCCTCCCGATTTTTAATTCTGTAGACCGAAATTCTGAAGTAATAGTCAAGAAAGAGGAGGATGGGAGGCTGAATACTGTGAACATCACTCAAGTTGTGGTAAATTCTCATTTGAAGTCACAAACGGAGCTGCCCAAGTCCAGTTCTTATTGTAGAGAGGGCATGAAAAATGATGATACCACACAACTCACAGCCAAGAGAAAGGTGTGCGATTACTGACTTAGTAATAGTTGTTTTCATGGAGAGAAATGTAAGGATCTCCACTCATGGGTTACTCGGGTTCTCGCATTTGGCAAACTTAGAGAGAAGGCATAGTAAAACTATTATTGGAGTGTGTCTCCCTTCTGGCACATACAAGCTTTGCTCTGCTAGTGAGGACGAAAATATATGTTTTTGGGATGGCAACAGTTGTCAGTGTATTCACACTATTGAAATGGGCTGCGAAATTGGGTGTTTAATGGCTGAAGCTCCATGGGTTTTTGTCGGCCGGGATAAGGCTGTAAATGCATGGAATGCTGAAATGAACACTGAGTTTACCCTTGATGGAGTAAACGGTGTGGTTCGTTGTTTGTTTGGGGCTGATAACATGCTTTTTGGCAGTGTGGGGGATGGTTTTATAGTTGTATGGAAACATACTCTTACTGCTACTTTGAAGGGCCATCAGCTAGTTGTGTTGTGTTTCACTGTTAGAGCTGGCTGCGTGTACTCCGCCTCAGAGGATGGAATCATAAGAGTATGGGACATAAATACATTGAAGTGCCTCCATCTAGTAAATGCACAAACTGCTCCTGTGACATCTGTTCTTTGTTGGAAGAATTACTTGTTGAGTTCTTTGGATAATACTATAAGGATTTGGACAATAAGCGAAGATGGAAACTTGGAAGTTTCACATCAAGTTGGAGAAAAAAGTGGTGTGCTTGTGCTGTCTCTTATACATAATGCAATCCTAGTTTGCTTGTGCACCAACAAGACTGTTTGCTTGTATGACCTCCCATATTTTACCGAGCAAGGCACGATCTTCTCAAAGAAAACAGTAAAAACCATTGCCATTGGGTGCAGCGACCTATTTTTCACCTGTGATCATTCTGGCCAGCTAGATGTTTGCGGGTCCCTGAACTGCCAAGTGAAGGGGCAGAAAATTTATGACCTTGTCCACTTATAGTGTTAGAATCAGACTTCCTCTTTCTTTTTGTAGAATGTACTGTCAATAATTTAGGCTAGTCAATTGTATATTGTTTGTCAAGTGAGATCAGTTCACCATGATTTTGAGTGTATACAAATTTCATTTTTTTACATCCATTCGAATTTCTTTAACTTGTTCACATCTTATTCCTGAAATTTGATCTTAAATTGTGTTGTTGTCAACATGTCTGAAGGTCAAGTGGTTTCTGTGTATAATATTTGTAAGGTACTGAAGGTTGCTGCTTTATTGTTGTTGCCAACCGCCTTTCCTTTGCTGACTATAAGTTGGACTCTGCTGGAGCAACATCTGGAGGGTACGACATTTATGTTGTCCTACTTATTCAACCAATTATTACATGCTTCTTAAAGATTTTTTGTTTTTGCAGAAGTCTCATTTTGGTCTGCCTCCTGATGATTTTTTTCAGCACGTTATTTTACTGTGCAAGGTTTGTTCTAGACATGTTTTATCTTCATATTTTACCAAGGATTTGTGCACTAAAAATAATGAATATTTCTTTCCATTTTTGCTGTTCGTAGAGCATTTGATTAGAATATTATTATTCGTAATAAAAAAAATCTCAATTGCATCTTTTTCTCTGAACTTTCTCTCTCTACTGTAACTTTTTCTCAACGGCTCTTCTACAGTTTTCGTCTCCGATCATTTCTCACCTTTCACCTTCTTCCTCTGTCCACCCTTAATTCTACTGTGTACGCCATCAGCTCCGCCGCCATGGCGGCTCAAACATCCAAATCTTACGCACAAGCTCTACAATAAAAAAAATCCCCCAATTGCTACAAGCTTACCATCGATTCCGAACCTCACTCCCACAACCCAAATCAAAGGGGAACTATCGGTTCTTTACTCGCCGGGCCAAATTTAAGTTCTTGCAGGTCACTACTCCAACGCCCTCATCGGCAACTTTCCTAAGGGAAGACCAGTAATGGAGAAAATTTAAGCGGATTTCAAGACTATTGGATTTACTGAAAAATACCAGCTTGGGGCTATAGATCACATGAACATACTCATCCGCTTTCAAGAGAAGGAAGGCTATCAAAGATGTTGGATAAAGGCTATTTGGTCATTCAATGGAACAACGATGAGAGTGCTTGAATTGACTCCGGATTTTAAGCCAAATTCGGAATCGCCGATAGTTCCAGTGTGGATAACCATTCGCAACGTGCCTCTGTATTATTACAACATACCTTCGATCGAGGCAATCGGTAATCAAATCGGAGGCTACATCAAAATGGATCAAGCCACTGAAATATTAACCAGACCATCCGCCTTGAAAATGTGTGTCTAGGTAAACTTACAGAGTCAGCTTCCGCTCTCAATAAGGTTGGGCTCTACAATGGAAAATGAGAAGTTCCTTATTGAGTATGAAAATCTTCCCTTTTACTGTGGTAACTCCAAGAAAATAGGGCATAAGATAGCTAAATGTAGAATATTTAACCCAGAATTGGCCCCAAAGATTTACCTCAAAATAAGAAACCCCAAAAAACTGATTTGAAGGCTTATAGCATTTGGAAACCTATACCACAACCCCCAAAACATTCTTCTGGAATCACTACCTCCCAAAAACAAAAAGATTATGATAACCAAATGTTGGACAAAACTCAAAGCATATTATAGGAAACTAACTCCCCTCTACATATATAGCCAAGCAACCATATCTACTATGAAGGTCTAACCAGTCGACCAGTGGATGGATCTTCTTCAAAGGATACAAACCAAATCCTACCTATCACTCATGATTATGATAACTTGACCACCAGAATCCCACAGGATTGTAGATCTGTGGAAATAATTGAAGAAGAGCAGGAAAAATACACATCCACTGCCTCAATCAGATCATCTCATGCTTTCAGAGCAAAGGATGACCGATCAGGCAGTATTATACACTCTCCTCCAAATGATTCTAACAACCTTGAGATTTCTTCAGTCAGATCAAGTCCACAACAAGGAAACCGATTTTCTGTGCTGCTGGAGGGTGAAAAAACTGATGAGGATGAATCAAGTTCTAGAGTGCAACAGCTGGATGAGATTAGTCTTAAAAAAATAGTAGTTAGCTCTAGTTCAAAGGACTCTGGGAAAAGAACACTATTTAATAGACTAAATAGTGTCAATCTTAGATCTTCCTCAAAGAGCAAAAAAAGGTTTTCCATGATTAACACAAATCTAAACATTGAGGGACTTGTTTGGAATATAAGAGGTCTTGACACATCTATTTATAGATTAAAGATACTTATTGGCATACATAAAATAAGTTTCTTGTGTATTTTGAAACCAAAGCATGGATATGAGCAGATTGATAACTACAAGGTCAAGTTTGATCATTGTTATAGCTCTACTATTAACAACATATGGTTATTTTGGATGGACAACATAATTTTGACCATAACAAATGTGAAAGAACAGTTTACCTCTGCTAATGTGAGGAATAGTATTATTTCAGCAGATATGAACATTTCCTTTGTGCATGCATCAACGAACACTAAAGAGAGGAAAAACTGTGGGAAGATCAGCATTTTATAGCTGGTCATAATAAGATCTTAATTGATGACTTTAATGCCCTCAATACAGTAGATGAATATAAGGGACCGAAAAAACCTGGCAGGATAAGTATAGAGGACTTCTCTGGATTCATCACTAAAAATCAACCGTACCACTTAAACACTGTAGGTAATACTTATACATGGACTAATGGTAGAAGACCTCCTACATTAGAAAGATTAGATAGGGGCCTGGCTAGCCAAATGTGGATGGAAACATTCCCCAACAGTTCAATTCATACCTTCAATAATCACACATCAGACCACTGCCCACTGTTGTTAACCTTAGGTACAAAAACTCCATCTTCACCAAAACCTTTTAGGTTTCTAGATGTTTGGCTAACTAGACCAGAATTAAAAAGAAGTAATTGAGATAAGTTGGAACTCCCCTACTGAGGAAAAAGGAATGAGGAAACTATTCCACAAACTGAAAAGGCTGAAACCTGAATTGAAGAAATGGAATAGGGAGGTGTTTGGAGATATAAATGAAAATATTAAAAAAGCCGAAGAAGCACTTAGGATTCAGGAGATAGCATATGAAAGGAGTAATTCTTTAGATGACTTCATTGAACTAAAACACAT
>JAULKM010065527.1:0-12149 GCA_032355605.1 Rubia tinctorum | reverse complement strand
TTGTTCAGACTTTGATCAGGTTCAATCAAAGTCGGTTCCGAGAACCGCCTTTGTTTGACGCCTTAGAAGGTAGTTTTTTAACACCTTTGATCAAACGGTAAAACCACTTTTGTTTGTCTTTTGAGCTTAGAACCTCAACCATTCCCTCGGTTGGATTTTCTGTACTAACATTTGTCTCATTTTCTAGAGCCCTTCCCTTATGGATCTCCCAACTCTCCGGTTGTTTGTTCGATTGTACTAGTCATATGAATATCCTTGCGAAGACTCTGGATTGCGAAATTTTAGATCTTTGACAAAATGAGGGATCTCGCTAAACCTGGTTATGTCACACAAATTGATCCAAGACTAACCCTCGGGGTCTTGTCAATTCAAAATTTATGAATCTAACTAGCTCGCAAGAATATTTCAATAATCGAATGGTATTGATACTTAACTACCTCACGGGATTAAGCATCAATGAAGACACTCGCAAGCAATGAGTATAACTCAAAAATTCTGAATATATGATTGATAAAATGTTGAGAATAAACTCAGCCAACCCCTCTATTTATAGGGTAGATTTTGGCCATAAACCCTTATAACAAATGGAAACTGAATCGACTTATGACAACTTTAAGAAGCTAAAACCATATCTAACTAAATCTCCTAAAAATAAATGGTAATCTACTCAAATTTTTTCTTCAAGCAACCTTGAAGAATATTACCTTATCTAATTTTTCCAAATCTAATTCTAATCATAATAAAACTCCATATTTTTGAAACCCTAATGGACTGAGTCAAAAATAATAGCTCCTAATGGACTGAGTCAAAAATAATAGCTCTTCAGAAGCCCACATGGCTGAGCTATGGATTGAAATAAAATAATGTTACAATAGTTTGTAAAGATCATACTACCTCATTGAAAACCCAGTGGGAAAAAAGCGTGTAGTGTTCTTCACGACGTCTTCAGTTAATCGACAAACTTGAATAATTAATCCAAGCTCTAGTCAATCTATTCTTGAGTTCTTTGTCATGAAGTTGATCTATCAAAGCATCCAATGCTTCATCTCCAAGTTTTATTCTTGACCTTGTCATTGGTCCAGCTATGTCACTTAGAGGATCCCAAACATAACCCTTGAATGTTTGATCAAATCTTGGAATGTTTTCATTTATGGTGGTAGTCTTCTTGGTATGTCAATCATTCCCTTCGTGGTCGAAAGGTTTCACCCTCGAAACTAAATCATCTTCAAAGGTAGATGGAGATAAATTTGCAACAACAAAGGTGGTAGTAACACTATAATCACTTGGTATATCAAGATTGTAAGTATTATCATTCACATGCTCCAAAACTTTATACTGAATGTCACCACACTGGCTTAGTTTATATTTCCGAGCATTCAAAACCTTTCATTCATAAAATGTAACCAAACCCAGTCACCCTCTTGAAACCTCATAAGTCGGCGTCCCTAGTTGGCTTTGTCAGCATTCTGAGCATTTTTCCTTTCAATCTTCAATCACACCTTCTCATGCAATTGCTTCACAAAACCATGCTTCTTTTCTCCAACCAAATTTCTCACATGTTTAAAATTCAAAGGAATTAAATCAAGAAGTGTCTTTGGTAAAAATCCATAAACAATCTCAAATAGAGGTAAAGAAGTAGTATAATAAACAGTGTGATTAAAAGCAAACTCTGCATTCGGAATGCATGCTTCCCAATTCTTCAAATTTTTTTGAACTAGGAAAGAACCCCTAACATGAAATTGGTGACCTCTGTCACTCCATCACTTTGCAGATAAGTTGTCGTTGAAAACAACAATTTCATCCATAATTTGCGCCACAAGGTATTACAAAATTAGGACGAATATTTGGCATCCCTGTTCTATAGTATAGATGTAGGGATTCCATGTAATTGGGCCACTTCTTTTAAAAATAAATCTGTGACATATTTTGCGTCATCTGTCTTCCTACAAGGAATAAAGTGTGCCATATTCAAAAATGATCAACAACCACAGATATAGAATCATTACTTGATTGGGATAATGGTAATTCGAGAACAAAATCCGTAGAAATATCAACTCAAAGATGTGTAAGAATAGGTAAAAGAGTATATTAATCGTGAGGCTTAGTATTTGACTTTGCCTTCAAGTAATCAATACAATTCTTACAAATCCTATCAACAGAAAGTGCCATTTTTGGCCAGAAGAAGTGTCCCTGCAACAAATTACATGTTTTTAATGCACTTAAAGATACCATTAAACCACCTGATTGAGCTTCACTAACAAGTAATTCATGCATAGAACATTGAGGAACACATAACCTATTATGTATAAACAAGAAACCACCATGTTCAAAAAACTTATTATAAGCACCATTTTTGCATGCAGTATAAACTGATGAAAAATCAGGATTAGTAGCATATAATTATCACACAAATTAAAACCATAACATAATGCATTCCAATCATGTAAGTAAAATATGTCTACAACTCAAAGCATTAGCAACAACATTATCTTTACCCTTCTTGTATCGTAACACATAAGGAAAAGTTCAATAAAACTAGAACATTTAGCATGACGCTTATTCAACTTCATCTGACTCTTCAAATATTTCAACGATTCGTGATGAATAAAAAAATTATTTATGCAATAAATAATGTTGCCAAGTCTCTAATGCACACATAATTGCATAGAATTCTTTATCATACACATGACAATTCTGAACATCTCCCTTTAGCTTTTCATTGAAGTAAGCTATAGGTAGATTCTCTTGCATCAAAACACCACCAATGCCAACACAAGAAGCATCACAATGAATCTCAAAAGTACTAGTAAAATCAGGTAAAGCAAGCACATGAGCATTACATAATAGTAATTTCAATTCATTAAATGCTTTTTCTTGTTCATCACCCCAAACAAATTTCACATCCTTTTTAACTAATTCATTTAAAGGTGTAGTAATATATGAGAAATCACGCACAAACCTTCTATAAAAACTAGCTAAACCATGAAAAGAACGTACATGATTGGCATTGGCAGGTCTTGGCCAGGTCTTAATGACCTCAATTTTGGTTTCATCGAATTATATTCACTCTTTAGAGTCCACAAAGCAGAGAAACGTCACTTCCGAAGCAGAAAAAGTACACTTCTTGATGTTTGCATACAAATTAGGCACGCGGAGTGCAAGCAAAACCGATTTCACATGCTTAATATGCTCATTAGTCAACTTATAATAGATAAGAATATCATTAAAGTAAACCAAAACAAATCAACCAATAAACTTTCTCAAAACATGATTCATAAACCGCATAAAAGTACTAGGTGCATTGGTTAATACAAAAGGCACAACAATCTATTCATACAACCCGAACTTAGTTTTAAATGCAAAATTCCATTCATTACCCCCCCTATTCATACAACCCAAACTTAGTCAAATAAATTTTAGTATATATCACAGATCCATGCGAATCTTCAAGCATATTATCTAACCTGGGGATATGATGACGATACTTAATACTGGTCTTGTTAGTGGCACGACAATCAATACTCATTTTTCAAGTTTTATCTTTCTTAGGAACTAAAATGATAGAAAAACATAAGGACTTAAAAATTCGTGCACATAAACGTTTTGAAATAAATCTTAGACTTGTCGTTGTAGTTACTTTGACTCCTTCGGGTTCACATTATAAGCTGGTCGATTAGGTAAAACTAAACTTAGAATGAAGTCATTCTGATGCTCAATGCCTCGCAATGGTGGTAAACCGTGGGGCATGGCTTCCGGAAAGACATCCTCAAATTCTTGCAACATCTCAACCAACTGTGGAGGAACATGCACAAGTATATTCTAATTGGCGAAATAAATCTCTTTAAAATGTAAAATTAAGACATGCAAATGATTAAGAATAGCACGATTCACGTCCTGAATAGATGCATAAAATGAATTTCCTGATTCAATTGGCAATTCAAATTTCATCATAAAAATCGATGGTGAGGGACTAAGATGTGAGAATAAAACTTTTCACAGTTTTTTAGAATCATTCAAAATCTTACTTGACTTACCTAGACCGGCCTACCCTGGGATTTTGTCAAAATATCCAAGGTTTTGACTCCTTTTAATCATATTTTGGCTTTGATTTTCTGAACACGGAGTAGGGTATCGTTCGCCCCCTTCTGTCTCCGTCGCAAACTTTTCTTTGTTAATTTGCATGTGCTTCTGAGCATCAATTACTTCCACTGGTGACAATGGAGTCAACGTATACTTGGTTCTATCTCTAATCATAGTAATTTTGTTGGTGTAGCCATCATGCATTGATTTACGATCAAACTGCCATGGCCTCCCTAATTAGATATGATTGACTTCTATAGGTATAACATAACCTAACATAGAATCAAGATATTTTTCGATCTTAAAGTTAACCATGCATTGTTTATTAACGTTAATCTTACAACTACCAAATAAGTTTATAAGGAGGTGGATGAGTAGTAACAGGCAAAGACAATGATTTAACAAGGAGATTAGAAACAATACTAGCACAATATTTTGCATCAATAATCAGTAAACACTTCATATATTCACAAGGCAACAAGTATGAAAAGTATTAATTATTTGTACTTGGGTTTCAGCCATCTGAGAATTTAGAGCTCTCAATGATACATAGTAACCTTGTGTTTCTGGACCTTGTTCACCTTGATCTGTTACGACGATTTCTTCATCTACCTGTTTGCATATTAACATATTCATATTCTTCATATCCTTCTTCAATGGTTGCTAACACTCAAGCATGGGAAAAATTACTAAGAACATGTCCTCTCTCCTTACAATGAATGCAATTAGGAATGTTAACTGAAACTGAATTTATCAAAGAGATAGGGGACTTACCTGAATTCCTAAAAGAATATTGGTTTGAAGTTTGTGGCGCCATTCTTCTTTCAGTGGAATTTTAAGTCAAATTGGAGTAGCATTGGACCGATCCTCAACCTCTCATTGGCGCCCCTATAAATTGGCAGGGTTAGGGTTTCTGGAGTCAAGCACTAATCGTTGACTGGGAAATCCGAACTGGTTCTTATTTGGGCTACACATTGCTCTCAACCAACCTTGCTTTCATCAATAAATCATCCATTAATATGTGAATGTGAAGCTTGAATGGAGTTTGAAGGTTTTCATGCAAGGATTCAATGAATCGATTCGTGATGAATGCATCATCTTCTTTCATCCCGACCCTTCGATCTCATGGTAAACTCGAGATCTTGCTAGTTTTCATCAACTATGCAAATTCTTTGCTTCATATTGGCAAGATAAGAATGTTACTCTATCAGATAAGTAGGCGAAACATGATAATGGAGAAGCTTGGTATTCAATCTCTTCCCGGAAAGTTGTCTCTTTTCTTTCACATTTTTCCACCATTTAGCCCCATAGTGAGTGAAGGAATATTGTGCCACTTTAAAATTTTCTTTCTCTTGATAATTGTTGAGATCAAACAGATTCCCAATCTGTCGCTCCAACAATCAAGATACTTCAACTGATAGTATTGACCATCAAATCAAGGGATATCATACTTCAAGCCCTTGATGTCTCGAGCGGAGTTTCAACTTGAACTTGAAATTGAACTCGAATTGGCCCTTGTTCTCATTCAGGAATCATGATATCTGTCATGGCGATGCCTTCTTGAAGATCCTCAATATGATTGCCTTTCTTATTCATTGGAATCTTCATCCCAACTACCATAACCCTGGATTCTGCAAACAAATCCCCGAAGATCATCCCTCATTTCCATGGACTATGGTGTAGGTGGTACCAAGCTGTCAACTTTTCTCGCCAATCTCTGCACCTTACCATGAGTGCATTTAATGTGACAACAAAGCGATCTTAATCAACATGTTTATTGGGTTTGACACGATGTTGCTCCCAACTGTTTGGTGCCTCATCTCATGGCTGCTCACCACACCTGCTATTGGACTTGTTTTTCAGTAGTAAATAGTTGGGAAAGCCAACAAAAGTCGGGATGAATGGATTATCGTCCTCCATCTCCGCTAAGCTACTAAGAAAATAAACTGTTAGTAAGAAAAATTGTCCCCCCTTTCCTTTGTTTAGTAAGGTCACTCACCAAGTGTATAACTCTCACAACTCACAAGGTGAAGGCTAATATAAGGGCAATCAATCAATTCACCATAAATTCAAAGCAATATAGGAGAAAATTACGGCAGATTTTATTTCAAAATTTCAAAATAAATAAACTCAAAATTGGGTTCTACAATCTATAATTCCAAATTATAAAAAGAATAAGGAACAAAATTCAATTTTAATGGAACAAATCAGAGTTGCAATGAAGTAGATATGGTCAAAACAAGAATGCTTTATATAGGCGACAAATAAGTTTCTAAAATTGAATTAACTTTTTCGAAACCAGTTTAGATTATCCATCCCAACACTAATTATTCCTTGAAAAGGATTTTATGCACTTACTTGCTTCCCACTGTAAATTTTCTGCTCCAATCTCATGCCCAAAATAAAATTTGAATTCCCTTTTCCTTTTCCTTTTCCTCTTCCGATTATGATTTTGTTTCCTTTTTCTTTTTCAAATCGGATATCCTTCTTTTCTTCTTTCTTTTTCATCTATAAATTTTAATTTCACAAAAAATATATCACTCATAATCAGAATCTTATTGCACAAATAATTCCAACCGTGTACAATTCCTATTTTTTAAAAATTGCAAAACAGCCCCAAACTGTTGAAAATTACAAATCTGCCCCAAATTTTCGATTTCAAAACCCTAAATTCCGATTTTGAAACCTAAAAATCTTATACCCTTTGTTTTTTATTTTTGAAATATTTAGGGATTAGATTGCCTATATAAGACTTGGAATAAGAAATCTGCTACAACTTCCTCTCGATTCAAATGAAGTTCAAGGTATTTAAGATCGCAATGATCAAGAATATGACACTATATCTGGAAAAGACACAAAATACTCTCTCTCTTTTTTCATTTATTTTTTATAGGGTGTAATTAAGAATAAAATAACAATTCAAGATTATGGAATCAAAGAACGATAAAGAAAACAAATAGGATTACGAGAATGCAATAATTTTTCAGAATAGTAGACAAAAAATATTGCAGGCACCTAAACTGTATGAGCTACCTAAAAAATATGAGACTGACCGGGGAGATGAAGGTTGATAGTACTTGTTAAGGATCAAACCCTTTGACGTTCTCCTGACTCGATTAAGAAGGTGAAGGCAGATAGTTATACCGAAGTATTCTAACTCACGGACCCTTCGACGTCCTTCGACTCTAGATTTAATCCTCTAGCTAAGAAAGAAAAAAAAGTTAAAATATGACACTAAAGAGTTTATACTTTTAGAAAAAAAATTGAAAATAAAATAATCCAAGAACTAGAAAACCCCTGATGATTTCGGCCACAGGTTCTTTCGCTTTGCTCTGATACCAACTAATATGAATTTCCTTGCAAAGAGTCTGGATGGTAGAATTTTAGATATTTGACAAAACGAGGGATCTTGCTAAACCCTAGTATGTTGCACGAATTTATCCAAGATTAACCCTTAGGTTGTTGTCAATTAAAAATTTATGAAGCTGACTAGCCCGCAGGCTTAGTTTACAAATCGAATGGTATTGATATTTAATTAATTCACAGGATTAAGCAACAATGAAGACGCTCGGAAGCAATGATCATAACTCAAAAATTGTCAATATATGATTGATAAAGGGATGAGAATAAACTCGGACAACCCCCTCTATATTGGGTAGATTTCGGCCATAAACCCTAATCACAAATGGAAACTGAATCGACTTATGGAAGCTTTAAGAAGCTAAAGACATATCTAACTAAATCTCCTAAAAATAAATGGTAATATGCTCAAATTATTTCTCAAAGTAACTTTGAATAATATTACGTTATCTAATCTTACAAAATATAATTCTAAGCAGAATAAAATTCCATATTTTTGAAACCCTAATGGACTGGTTAAAAAATAATAGCTCTTCAAAAGCCCACATGGCCGAGCTATGGATTGAAATAAAATAATTTTACAATAGTTTACCAATATCACACTACCTAGTTAAAAACTCGGTGGGAAAAAGAGTATAGTGTTCTTTACGACATCTTCAATTAATCGACAAGCTTGAATAATTAATCCAAACCCTAGCCAATTTATTCTTGAGTTCTTCATCATGAAGTTGATATATCAAAGCATTTAATGCCGCATCTCTAAGCTTCATTCTTGACCTTGTTATTGGGTCTGCATGTCACTTAGACGATCCCGAACATAACCTTTGAATGTTTGATCAAGTCATGGAATGTCTTCATTTCTAGTGGTAGTCGTCTTAGCATCTCCATCAGTTAGCCATGAACGATCACCCTTTCTATTTGAAAAGATGAAATCTCTTGACAATGTGTGCTTGTGTTCCCACCAACCTTTCGATAACATATACATACCCTATTTCTTAAGTTGTCCATATCTTGGGAATCTATTTCAAAGGGCCTCAATCATGATATTTAATGGCCTAGTCAACAAATATATCAATTTGTTTTATTTGAAAAATAAGGGATTACTTAGACATTACAAACAAATTTGTAGATATACCTTGCACTCTATCCAAACAATTATCATAGCGAATGTCTATCCTTTTCATACCCACCTTCCTAATCTAACACGGCCACTTAGCACATTCTTTCGATAAGCATAAGCCATTTAAATTGAAAACTAATGGGGTCAATTCCTTTTTAGCTATCCTCCGTTCTAGCATCCTACAATATATTTTCACAAATCTCACCTCCCCCGGACCCTCGTTCTCATCATCCTCGTCACCCATTTTTTTGGTATTATTGTCTCTCAAACTTAAATAATCATCATAGCTATTTTTTCTAGACATTTCTCTTCGGGAAACCTCATCACCACAATGTTTCAACATGTCACAATAGTTAAAAAACCCTAATAATGAACAAAAATGTATATCACTATATTTAGAACTTCTATAAAAATATTAATAAGATATTTTAATGCTCAAACCGAAATATCCCTATAATGATAACAATTTAAACAACACACACTTGAAATATGGTTCGCGATAATGAATCAAAATATGCACATCCATGAATAACACAATCATATATGACCATGGTAGACTAACCTTGAAATTGAACTGCCTCCGCTATTATTTTCACAATAAAGCAACCTCTACTATGTTATAAACCCATACACAAAGGAGGGAACATGATTGTGTCCAAATCTTCAAAACCATGGTTAGGGTTATTGTTTTTGAACCCTCACATAAAGAATGTCTCCCTTTTGTTGAAGATTTGAAGATGAAAATTGGATTGTAGGGTTTTGCGCATTTTTTTTGTAAGAGAAGAATGAGGGAATTCACACCCTTGGAATGGAATTTAATATGCCTTGAAATTGACATTAATGATTTATAGTGATTTTCTAAAAGAAATGGTTACAAAACTTGAATAGAATCTTCTCTTTTAAAAAAATGGTACATGAAAAGGTTATGAGTTCGTAACCCAGTCATGTCCCTCTAAGCAAAAAAACTGAGTGTCTTACGAACTCAGAAGAGTTTTTAGTATTTAAAAAAAATACCCAAATTTGAACCAGCGTCATCACAGTGTCCCATTCAAAATCAGATTCCAAACCCTAGATCTTCCCATTGAGCTACCATCCACCAATTTCCATCCAAAATTTGAATTCACTATGTCGAGGATGAGGGGTACCAGGTGGAAGAACAAAGCCAGGAATGCATTGACCCGTAGCCATGAAACTTACACCGAGATTGGCACCAGTGAGAAATTCTTCAATGAGGTGGTTGAGCGAATGTACATAGATTTCCTTCGTATAAGGAAGTGTACTAATCCGAAGATTGTGCATAGTTGTGATAAGGAAGAATTAACACTAGGTTGTAGTTTGCGTTATTTTAAAAATCCAGGCATGGATAAGCTCGGTCGATCTGCTTTCAAGTGACGTCGCACATATGAGTGAACGATGTCTCAAAGTTCGAGTGATGAGCGGCATCGTAATTTCATAAATATTTAAATCATTTCCTAAGCCCATGCAATTTCGATTTTGATTCGGTACCATATAATATGGACTTATTAACTATGAATGATGTTGCACATTCAAATTGTGTTCATACAAAAATATAATTACTGTCCAGAATCAACCCTAATCTTAGCTTTTTTCTCACTCCTTACAAACATGAAATTATCCTGGAAAAACAAATAGCGTACACTATATAACATGTAACACAATCACCATACTTTATGAAAATATTCAATCTTTGATCAATGAGAAAAAAACACATAGAAGGTATGGTAATAAAAGTGCTAAATGAACATGGAATTCATGGAAAACTACCTTAATTAATTTGAACCTGGATGATGTGGTATTTCCAGTCAGGCAAGATGGTTGGTAATAACTCTATTGTAAGTGCGAACCTGCAAGAAAGGTCCCGAAAGTGATTGGTATTTCTCAGGTTAGTGTTACTTACTTGAACCAATGTTGTATCCTCGTATTTATAGTGGACTGTAATAATGGCTCTGAACTGCTCGGGTTTCATATAGTGGGTTGTATCATGGTTGCTATAATCCCAGTTCGTGGCTAAGTCTTGGACATGGTTCCGCTTTTCCCAATTCGTGGCTGAGTCTTCTGGACATGGCTCTGCTTTTCTTAGTTTGTGGTTGAGTATTGGGCTAGGTTTAAAGGCCAACAACTTTTATTTTGTAAGCTAGGTATACACCATAAGTCCCCCCAGCCATAAAGTCAATGAAATACGAAGCGATGACTATGTTTGTTGAATTTGTGCAAACTGTTGTTTTGTTTATTTCCTAAACTTTAATGTCATGTTCGTTATCACAACAGCTTATATTGTCTTTGTGAAGTGTTAAGTGATTCTTGGCTAGACTTACAATTTTGTTGGAATGTCTATTTTTGAATTTGAACTCTTACTTTAAAATTAGGACTTTTGATAAGCTTGGTTGTTTCTATCTTGTGTCATGAAATCAAGATTGTCTCCTCATTATTCGCTACGCTTTTCAAAATTTTCTCACCTTTCTTTATATTTTCTTTCCTTATAAATGCTTCGTATTTAGTGACTGGTCTGCCCCCTCCAGGCGTCGCTAATTAATGAACCTTACCTAGAGAAGGACTGTTAGGGGTCAACGATAAAAATTTGTAATGTTTTTCTTATTTCTACTACTACTTTACCAAGAATGGTAGATAGTGGAAAGTACCGGGGTCGTCCACATAGATGTTAGGAATATAATAATTAACTAAACAAAATCATGATCGATTCGTCAATCGGACCACGTGTTAGGAATAAATAGTGTTTTGAAGATAGTCATTGGGGGGGATTTGTACTAACAACTACTGGCATTTAAATGATCACAATAATTAACAATATAAACTAACACTTCGGGAATATTTGCATAAAATAATTAATGTCATTTCGATCATCGATTTCATCAAATACAAGAGCTTTACCCTATTCTAATGTTTTTATTATGTAGTGCGGATAATGGTCAGAACTTCCCCTTACCTATCACATTAGGGTACATGTATTAAATCTTCCATTAGCCTCTCCTCTGCAACTAGGAGAGTGCAACAATGGCAATGGCTCATTGTGCTGGTATGATTTTCACCAGTTGTGATTAACTCCCGGGCGGAATACTACGAACCCACTATCCGTAGGCCTACAAAGGCAAATGAAGTAGGCGTCTTATCGATGGCCATAGGATTATTGGGGTAACCCTAGCTTGCTAATTTAGCTATCTCTACTCGCAACCCTTCAGACCGTATAGTTGTCTAACTAGAGTATGGTCGATCATAACGTTAACAATGACAACCTACTTGCACACACCCACACATTTCTGGACCCATCGTTACCCCAAGCACATCTAGGTTTTCTTTCTCGGGGGGTAGAAATAGTGCATCAACATGAACGTAGACTTTGGTGTGTGCGAACTAAGTGTGACAATCATGCAATTCATGACAATATTAAATGTAAGCCAATATAATAATACAAAAGCACATAGAAATGGTCGATCTATGAAATCTCACAAAATGAACTTCAAAAAATGAATAAAAATATCATCCCCAAGTAAGATGGCTACTCTCTAAACATTGAGCCCGAGTATTTCATTGGATTCAACACTTTTGGGCA
>JAULKM010065516.1:0-12149 GCA_032355605.1 Rubia tinctorum | reverse complement strand
GGTCGGCCGTGGATGTAGCCAAATTGGTGAACCACGTAAATTCTGGTGTTTTGTCTTTTGCTTTTATTTTCTTCGCTCGTTCTTTCTCGGTATTCCGCACGACAGATACAACTTCGGAATATGAAGAATTCCGCAAATATGTCTCTCATATCCAAAGAAGTATTTGCACTGAAAAGAATCCCCGATTTGTCAAAATTGACACGTTGACAAAAAATGTTCTCAAATAATGAAATCGCCCATTGTAAGTTAGAGCTTCAGCCACAGTTGCTTCAACAAAGGGTAGAGTATCATTAGCAAAAAACAAGTGATACTCTAGGCCCATATTTAGAAGCACCTATACCATGAATATTTCTAGGTTTTATCAAATCTGTGAGTATAGTCGAAAATACCTCCGACCAAATGATAAAAAGATATGGAGATAAAGGATCTCCTTGGCGTAGTCCTCTCTGTGGTTGTAAGTATCCCAATTCCCCATCATTTAAGATGACAGAAAAAGAAATTGTAGAGATACAACGATCAATAAGAGCAACAAACGGAGATAGAAAACACAACTAAGATAGAGTACTAAGAACAAATTTCCATTCAATGCGATCAAAAGGTGTGCTCATATCCAACTTCACACTCATATAACCCTTCATACTTTGTTTCCTTCCCTTCATAGTGTGATGAAATTCATAGGCGATTAAAACATTATCTATAATCAAATGGCCTGGGACAAAAGCAGAATGAGAACCCAAAATATTGGGAGGAATTATCAACCGTAATCTATTGGCCACAAGCTTTAAAATTTATACCAATATTGTTTTGCACGTTGTCACCACTTGATACTTTCAGCCTCCTGAAGCATATTAAATTCTTTGCGCAAAGGGATGATCTGTTTCTATACGGTATCATTAATGTTGCCCCTTCCAGCCTTGTTATAGCCGAGTTTAGTTCCTTCAAACATCGAGGAATAACCAAAAATGCAACTTTACTCCATCGCAATAAACCAACAGAGCACTCTTTTAATTTAGCAGGAAAATCAGCTGCTGCATTTGTCCAACCTTACTCTATAATATTTACAATGAGTAGGTTTCACCCAATGCGCTTCGAGATGAAAGAGATTCTTACATCTGAAGCGTTGAAGATTGGATCCTCAAGTTTTGAGTTAAACCATAATGCACATATGATTTTAAAAGAAACCATTAGAATAGAGAAAACTGAAGACAGAGGAAAGCAATCAAGTAACCGTTGATTACATGTTGCTCGATCTAGCCTTCCCCGCTGAGTATGAGGGTCGCGCAATAGCATGTGCTAAGTGAAAACACGTCCTGAACAACCCATGTCGACAAGACCACAATGATCAAGAGCCTCTCGAAATCTAGATATTTTCCATTACGCTCGTAATTTACTGCCCTAGAATTCTTCTTGAGAAAGCACTTCTACAAAATCACCCAAACATAACCACGGTATAGGAGCAGAAGAAGCCAATTTTTTAAATTACTCCTAAGCCAAATGACACTGAGATACATGTGGTTCACCATAAAAGCCAGTAATACAAATCTCTTAACCCAATAAATGAGCATGCACATTAATATAGGGAGAAGAATAATATTTCAATTCAACTGAAACTTGTTTATTTCATAACAGAGCAAGACCACCTGATTGGCCTTGTCAACCTACTGCCACAACATAAAAAATTAACAGCAATTTTAAAGAATAAATGAAAGCAACAGAGGACTTAGATTCACATAAGAAAAGGAGGGTGGGTTTCTTTAAATGTATTAAAGTACATAATTCATTAACTGCATGAGCCCAGCCTAGCTGGTGGTAGTTTCAACTTATAAGATTCATAATGGTGGGTGGGACTGGATTGTGATGCCATTCTTTGCCTTAGCAGATGAATTAAAAGCATCAACAAGATTAGAAACCTTCAACCTCCGAGTTTTCTTATCTATATTTGGATATTGAGCCAACCATACATCATCAAGTGTATGCTTAAGTTTAAGGGCCTTCGGTGCAATAAAAATACCATTATTCAGTGATGAAAGACAAGTACCTTTATGCTTCCTAAATGATGTGCACCTTTATGCATGCGCTAACCAAAGTACTCGGTACACTTATTGTCATGTTTTCTTTGGTTGATTGCTATTTTTAGTTAGGTTTACACGACAAAGGGTTTAGACGGCCATTATTGATTTTCGTGTCCAAATTTTGAGTGTTTTAGACTTAATTGAAGATAATTGACACTTTGTATTCACGAAAACCTAGATTCTCATTTGTGATCTTACAAGTAGGTTGCTCGTGAATACTTTTTCATCATCATTATTTATAAGGCCATTCGCGAGGGTGGTAGAAGATATTTGAAGGCCATTCGCAAGAATGGTTAAAGATGTCAAAGGTCATTCGCGAGGATGGTAGTAGATTGATGGCCATAGACTTCAAAGTGTGGTAGTAGATGGAATTGAGCCCAGAAAGGGCGGATTTGAAGTTCAAGAAGGCCAAGAACGGAAGAAAGTGCCAATCGGTCAAACCAGCCGGCCAGTTGATTGGCTGGCACGAGTCTTGCATGAGCCCAACTTCAGCTTTGCATGGCCTGAGCAAAGTGGCGAGCACGGGCCCTGAAAATTTTCACAGGCCGTGAACATCCTTACAGGCCGCAACACCAGTGGTCCAAAATCACTTCCAAAAGGCTAAGTTTGGGCAAGAACCGTTCTGTTTTACATGATCGTGCTGTTCCAAGTTCCAAAAGTGAAGACAAGCCCAGGGGTGTGTAAAATAGCATGACTCGCACCGTGTTTATGAGGAAAAAGTCCTTCCACCTGACGGTCCTTGCAAAACAATACGGGGAGTGCAAATCAGAAGTTCCTGAACAAGTACTAGCCAATGGCTTGTGCAGGTCCGTGTGCCCCGCCCTGTACAAGGCCACAATGCCCGTGTCAGTCTTTGCGGCCCGTGCTGCACGAGGTTGTACGAACCGTGCCGTGTCTCCTGTCCTGCACTAGTACGACTATGCACGAACTATGTCATTTTTCACTTGCCATGCAAATTGTAGCTTCTAGGGTTTCTGGGCCATTTCTGGGCCTATTACAAGGCCTAATTCCCTATTACTATATATATACCTTTGGAAGGAAACCTAGATGTGCTTGGGGTAACGATAGTCCGAAACCATTAGGGTGTGTGCACGTGGGTTGCCGATTCAACATTATGATCGACCATACACTAGTAAGCTGGTTAGTTGTTCCGTAGGGTTACAAGTAGAGATAGATAAAGTAGCAAACTAGGATTATTTTTGTAACCCTAAAGAAATCGATAAAGTGCTTCACCCCCTTTCCTTTTTAGGCATAGGGAAAAGCATTCGTGGTGTATTTCCCGGGACGTAATAGTACGGGAGAGATTCAGATTTCATAGTAGGCAAGGCCGTTATTGCACTCTTCTAATTATAGAGGTGGTGTCGATGGAAGACTATAAGTGTACCCTGCGTGAAAGGTATGTGGACCTGTTGACTATGGATCACACCACGTGTCAAAATCACTTGAATTGCTTTATAATTCATATATGTGATGGAATCAAGGACCAAAACAACATTAATCATGTTACGCAAATATTCCCTAAGTGCTAGTTTATGTAGTTTATTTTCTGTTGAATTGCATGCTAGTTGTTAGTAAATTCCCCTCCCCCAATGCCTGTTTTACTAACACTGATTATTCCTGACATGTGATCGGATTGACAACCCGATCGCAATTGTGTGTAGTGGATTATTATATTCCTAACATCTCTATGGATGAACTATGTACTTGCTATTATATATAAATTTTGGTAGCATAGTAGTAGGAACAAGAACAACAATACAAATATCTATATTTGATCACGTCTTCCTCTTGGTTTAGTATATCTCCCATGATTTATTAGGGACGCCAGGACGGGGAGGATTAAGTTTTGGTGCCATTTTCGAGGATATTAGTTTAAAGGTATAGTAGTTAACTTGCATAGTGTGCTGTGAGCTCAAAAGTGGTATGATCCAGTGTTTGCCAACTCTCTATGGAATGGCTAGTGAAGATCTAAACAAGCACTTTTCGGAGTTTCATCTAGTTTGTACCAACATGAAGCCTCCGGGAGTCTCAGAGGAAGACTAAATTTGAGGTCCTTTTCCTTCTCACTTCTAAATGCAGCTAAGGATTGGTTGTACTAACTTCCACCCGATTGTATCATATCTTGGATAGATATGAATGAACATTTCTTGAGAAATACTTCCTATTTTCAAAATTTATGGGGTTGAAGAAGCAACTATCCAATATCTCTCAGTTTGTTAATGAATCCCTCAATGAGAATTGGGAATGATTCAAGAGGTTATTGGCAAGCTGTCCGTATCATCCGTTCAAGGAGGGATATTTGGTATACTATTTCTTCTAGGGGTTGTGTGATAATGACATGCAAATGGTGAATTCCGATTGTAACCGTTCAATCATCAACAAGAGTCCAAGGAATACCATGGCACTCTTCAAAGAAATGACCAATGGAATAAGGAAGTTTTGTACAATCTAGACTTAAAACCGTGGATGGGTCATCTCATTCTCCCAAGCTAGAGGAAAAATTCCAAGCTCTTGCTTCTATGATGAAGGAGTTCATGAAATAGAGGGTTCAACAAGAAAAAGTTTGTGGGATTTGCAGTCTCAATCATCACACTGATGTTTTCCCACAAGTGGTGGAAAACTTAGAGAAGGTGAAGGCATTGGACTTCAATGGTGAAAATAAGAAACATTCGGTAGGGGCCAACAACAAGGGTTCTGTGGGAACCAAGAAGGCAAAAGGCAAGACCTCTACTAAAATACCTTCAATCCGAGTTACCGAGATCACCCCAACTTTTGTTGGCGCATGGAGAATCAAGTGCAGGGGTACAATCGAGGCTGGAAAGCTATACTTGAACCCTATCTAAGATGAGAAGGGCCTTCCAACAACAACGCCTCACTCTACAAGTCGGATCAAGAAGAAATCTAGGAAGCAATCTCTCAATTAGCTAAGAAGCATAATGTCTTTGCAGAGAGAACAAGGCGTCAGAATGAAGATATTTGGACTAGGACATTTTTGAGCATTAAAAATCTTGAAATCCAAGTCGGGAAACTCGCCACCTCTGTGAGGCAACTTGAGCCCAAAGAGTTCGGAAAGCTTCCTTCCCAACCAGAGATTAATCCGAGGAATGTGAGCGATTGGAAGTTAAGAAGCGGGAAGAAAGTGCGTGAGCCTGAGAATGAAATCTTGCAAGAAGACAACTTGGTCGTGGAGAGCAAAAAAACCAACTTGGAGGAGCATTTTGGGGAAGGCCAAAATCTTCCACCACCTTTCCCTAGTGCACTTTGGGGAAGACCAAAGGTGACAACCACCGATGAGCACATTCGTAAGATTTTTGAAAAGGTTGAGGTTAGCGTTCCACTCTTGGACTTCCATGCATTAAAAATAAGAACAAACCACTTAGGAAGTTAGGAAAATTGTAAATAGGGGGAGTTACTACTCTAAATCATTTACATTTGCCCAAAAAACGTGATGACCACGACATGTTTTCAATTCCTATTTCTTTAGGTGCTAAATTGGTGAAGAATACAATATGATAAGGTATAGGCTTATCAGCCCATGACCGATGCCTCTGGCTCAACAAGATTGATCGATATCAACCGGGCTCAACAGACATGACAGCCAAACGAGCTGCTGGGATGGACAACGCATGTCCCATCAGCCACCAAACATGTATAACAGGGGAGGTAGGCATGCAAATGAGTTATGATCTCAGAATCACTTTCACTATTCATAAAATAATTCCTTGAAACCATATATGGCTGACTGGAGCGTCGGAGCAGGTACGACCCTGAGCCTGCTCCATTGACCTCAGTCTTTCTATTTTGCAATTTTGGGTGAACAAAAATATAGAGAAGGTATATGAGGAGGATATAGAAAATTTAGGCATTAACATTGGCACCGTCTGTGGGGATTCACATCATTTTTTGGCATTCGCATATCTTGAGAAGATGGAAGGACAATGACCAGGGAGTTTGTTCAACCAAGTGGTCGTGGAGGTTGTGACGCATTCGGAGGATGAGTCTACCCCTATGCTAAAGCCTACAGATGGAATGTCATCAACTTCGCATGGCCACTGAGCTCGCAAACAAATCGAAGATCCTCCAGACAATCATGGCATTCCAAAAAGGAGGTCATGAGAAATTTGAAGGAGATAACTGAACCTGAGGGGACATGGTATGCAGCCGACAGAGCTCTTGTCAGAGAAAGAGTGTGATAGTGAAGCTCCCAACTTGGGAGAGAGGGGGTTTTAAATAGCTCAAACCATGGCGAAGGCTTCTAAGAGCACAACTACCTCCAGAAAGAAGTATAGGCCGAAGGAGAAACAGATCGCGAATGGCGACTAGGTTACGTACCACCACTAAAGGGAAAATAACATGTCAAGGACAACTCCCCCCATGAGAAAGGTAGAAGATGAGTCGAGAAAAGAGATCAGGGGGTCATCATTTACAAGGAGGATACAGTATTCACAATAGATCCAAAGATGAAGACACTGGCGAATCTGGGGTAGAACAAAGGAGAAGTAGATCCAAACGATCACTTGCACACATTCTGCACCAACATGGCCACATTTTCAATACCGTAAGCCATTTGGTGCAAGGTTTTTACAACCACCCTGACTGAAGTAGCCAGGGTGTGGTTTAAGAACTTGGAAGACGAAACTAGGGACACCTTCTCACAACTTGAGCAAAAGTTCCTAACATGCTTCATGCAACTGAAAAAGTTCCAAAAGATGCGGTCTGACTCGTGTGAAATCATACAAAATATAAAGGAGACCCTGTCGGTATAGTGGGAAAGGTTCAACAATGAGGCAAACAAGATGGAAGAGAGAAATAGCCATTTTATCATAGATACGCTCATAAGTGGCTTGAGGCATATGCTACTGTTGAGGGACTTCACCCTGGATCCTCCAAAAATGATTAATGAACTGATGATGAGAGTCAAAATTTTCAGGAGGGCGGATTTGGCTGACAAGAGAATGAAGGATATCCAAGGTGGTTAGGGTCACCGTAGGGCTGACGCCTTTGGGGATTGAAGAACGATAAAATCTGGGTGCACCAAGACAGGAACCCAGCTGCCATTGAGCAGGTTCTAAAAGACGGAGAGGGTTTTCACGCCCCTAATTAAGACACCCAAGGAAATATTTACCATATGCGCAGGAAAAGGTATACTGGATGTGCCACCATAGATGATGGTAGACCCCAGCAATAGGAACAAGTCTCGATTCCGTAATTACCATGAGGTCATGACATAAAAGACTACATCCACCCGTGGCACAACATAGAGGATTGTGTGCAGAGCGGTTAGCTGACACACCTGGCGAAGAATGAAATGACCCACAATAAGGCCACTTTCTAGAGCAAGAATAAAATTGGAGGATTCCGAAAGCATTAGTATGGTCATAGCCGGGCAAGGAGCTCCGACAGAGAGCGAGGGCGAGATAAGAAAAAGGAAGTCAGTAGAGCTGAAGCAGGAGAGGACCGGGGCAAAAGAGAAGAGAAAGCACCCCATGAAGGATAGCAGAACAATGACGGTGACAACAATATACGCCATCATAGGCGGAAATGCTAGAGAAAGGACAAAATCCCAGCGAAAGGCACATTGTAGACTGATGACACGATACCAAACAGGACAGCAGGTAGCAATGCAGTAGTGATTGGGGTCAAGGTGATGGACAAAAGGATTCATTGGGTGTACGTAGATAGTGGGAGCTCGGAAGAAATCATTTACTGGCACTTTTTTGAGAAGCTGGATGAGAACACTAGGAGAAAACTGGAACCAACAGAAACCCCACTGGTAGACTTTGCAGACATGACTGTGTGGTAGGAAGGAACCATAATTCTTCCCGTAAAAGTAGAAGAAGGGGACAGGAGCAAGACCGTGGACAAGGAGTTCATATTCGTGAAGGAAAACATCCCGTAAAAATGATACTAGGCAGAATGGCTTAGCACTCTTAAAGGGAATAATGTCAACCCTGCTTTTACTCCTGAAATTCCCAACCATGGGAGGAGTACCAACGGTTATATAGACCATTAAAAGCTAGGGAGTGTCATTGAGTTTCCCTTAGCAAGCACAAGAGAGAAGATGGAAGTGAAGGCCAGAGGAGACATGTCAGTAAGACTAGATCTTTCAGGATGGTAACAACAGGTGAACTTGACCTATCAAAACTTGTCGCAGAAGTACAGGCAATTCAGATAGGCGCAGATCAGTCCGTACATGTGGGAACATACCTCCCACCTCAGGTCAGAAGCGAATTAGTGGAGGTGCTAAAGGAGAACATGCATGCTTTTGCTTGGAAACTAGAAGACATGATGGGAATACCAAAATAATTTGGCTACCATAAGCTAACGGTAAACCCGTCACACAGGCCTATAAAACAAAAGCGGATGATGCTCTGTAAGGAATGACATGATGTGGTGAATAAGAAGGTTAGCTAGTTAGTTGGGGCAGGGATCATATAAGAAATTTCTTACCCTTTGTGGTTAGCTAACAATGTGCTGGTGAAGAAGATAGATGGTAATTGGAGCATGTGCGTGGATTGCATGGACCTGAACGAGGCAGGTCCAAAGGATTGCTACCCACTGCCGGCCATTGATCAAAAGGTAGATGCCCTTACCAATTATCCAATAAAATGCTTTCTTGACGCATAAAAGGGATACCACCAGATTCCCATGCTGGAGAGTGATGTGGAAATTTTTTTCTTCATAATTGAGAATGGAGCTTTTAAGTACCGAATGGTGCCTTTCGGCTTGAGAAACAATGGGGCTACATACCAAAGAGTGGTGGACATAATTTTCCTGAAGCTATTTATGTGGAACCTAGAGGTGTTTGTGGACAACTTGGTGATAAAAAGCAATCAGTATGAAAACTTTGTGGAGGATGTCAGGGAGACCTTGGTGCAGTTTAGGAAGACAAAGATGATGCAGAACCCAGCAAAATGCTAATTTAGAGTGGGAGCTAGAAAGTTCCTGGGTATCATCGTGTCGAACTAGGGGCTGCAAGTGAACCCCAAGAAGATAAAAGCAATTTTGGAGAAAAATGTCCAAATATGGTCAAGGAAGTGCAGAGCCTAAATAGGAACCAGGCAGCCATGCCCAATTTATGTCGCGAGCAGTGGGGGGAACCCGAGGAAAGGGGATTCGGAGAACTTTAGGCCCAAAGATCTCCCAACCTTAACTAGCCCAAAGAAAGGAGAAATGTTGTACCTATATGTTGCAGCGAGTGAGGAAGCTGTCAGCAGGGCCCTAGTCAGAGAGAATAACAAGGTTCAACGGCCTGTGTACTTTGTGAGTATGGCCCTGCTAGGCTCAGAGCGAGGATACGTAGGTCAAGAGAAGCTCTCATTGGCTTTGGTCCACGCGAAAAGACAGCTGAGGCAATACTTCCTGGCACACCCTGTGACTGTATTGACCAATCAACATTCATAGGTGATATTGCAAAAGCCATAGGCTTCAGATAGACTAATGAAGTGGCAGTGGAGCAAGAAGAGCACGCCATTGAATATGCCCCAAGAAAAGCAATAAAGGGCAGGTGATGGAAGACTTCCTAGCATAAATTCCTAAAGAAGGAAAGAAATATGCGCTGAGAGAAACACATAACCACGCCCAGGTTGCAGACAAGTAGGGACCCACTGGCTCGGACGTGTGGAAGTTGCATGTGGACAGAGTGTCTGGAGTAGATGGATGATGTATCCATTTTATACGGTTAATTTGAGACATTTTGGATTAACTTTTGTACACTTATGTGCTTTAGATGTTGAATTTTTCCTTGAAATTCTATAAGATGAGTTAAGAGCGACTTTGTGCTTTTATTACATTTCCAAGGGATTTTGTGTAACAAGGCAAATGTTGGAAGACTTTGAAGAATTCAAAGACTAACTTTGAAGATTTTAAGACCATCTAGTTCATCTTTTGAACACTTGAAGAATTGAATACGTAAAGACAAGTAAAGTTGAGAAAAAGCTAGAAACTAGAAGAAGATGAAAAAAAATCAAAATTCCGATCCTGATCACCCGTCACGATTCGCGAAATCTTGTTCGTGAGTCATTATGAACGGGTGGCCAAAACCTCTTATACTTCTTCTTGTACTATAAATAGCACATTTTTTTTAATTTTAGAGTTTCTTTTCATGTGCAATTCTGGGCTTAAAACCCTATTTTTCTTTTTCTTTGTTTCTTAATTTTTGTAGGTTAGTTATGTGTTTTCATTATATAGGCTAATAATATCCTTGGGAAAAATTGATTGAAGCTTTCAAACTAATGTAGTAAGAACCTCTATTTCAATCTTTCTTGAATAATTTGTTATTTAGCATTTGTTGTATTCTTGATATTGAGTTTTGCTTCTTTAAGCTATGGGTTGTTTGAGAATATGAAGTGTTTGTATGATTATGTTCTAGGGTGTTAGGAAAGTGTACAATTTCTTAGCTCCTTGACATTAAAATCCAAGAACATGGAATTAGAACTTCTTATTGTGTAATGTGATATTTATCTTGCTAGATAAATATGCTAATGTGGATTGTTATCATATTTATCATGAAGTAGCAATAAAAGGTTGAACCTTGAATGTTGATTTTTCTAGGTTTAACCTTATGAATTCTTTGTTTGGTTAAATGACTAGGCATTTAGTAGAAAGCTTATAATTGTTATCAAATCTATGGTTCTTCCTATATAATTCCATTGATGAAATATCTTTATGGTCTTTGAATGTCTAAAGTGATCATTAATGAGGTTTTAATATGATTGTTGAACGTCTTTGTGAATTATTGTCAAGAAGAAATGAATGTTGATCTTTGAAAGAGAAGTGATAGCACTCCCAATAGGTAATGAATGTGATAGGATGAGCGAATCGTTCTGTGATCTATTCGAGGTTTGGAAGTGAGAATCAATTGCCCCAAGGTTGTCATTTGTAGTTTTTACCCCTTTTTCGTAGTTTGTTGCGTGATTAACATAATTACTTGACTTTTCTAGTTAACTTGTCTTTAAATTCATAACTTAGAAAAACCAATGAAAAACCATCCTTTTACATGATTTCTTATATATATATTATATATCCACCCTTATTTGCACGAACCTTTTAGGAAAATCCATCTTCTTCGTAGACGACGTCGATTTTCCATCATCTACTTAATTGTATTTAGTAAGCATTTAGGGCTTATGAATTGTATCTTTGAGAGGTACGACGATGACCTCCCAAATTTTAGCGCCGTTTCTGGGGAAGAGGTGTTTATTTTAAGTGTTTGAGCATATTTGGTTGAATTTTTGCTAGTTGTTTTTATTTTCCTTTTTCTTTTTTTGCTATTTTTTTGGAGCAGGTATTGCTTGAGTTCTTGGTGATTTTTTTTAATCGAGAATCCTTGCAATATCAATCTGAATTTTTGAAAAAAAACGTATGGAACATCTCACCTTTGGGAACTCATGATGAGAAGAGAGGATTAGCGAACAAGGTCTTGTAGGATTTGTCATTCCGGCCATCCTACCAAGTCTTGATATATGTTGACAGATAGGTACTATGAGGAGGAAAGAACCTTTGGTTTTCCAAACCAAGTGTATTATGTAGAGTTCTATCATGAGGATAGAGTTGATGGTTTTAAAGGGCAAGAAGCTCAAGAATAATATCCGTACCACGATTCTTACAATCCAGAGTGGAGTGGTAATAATTATTTGTTGTATGATAATGACCCAGAAAACCAACCATACGAGCAATATGGTTATCCCCTACCACCTTACACTATACCCCAAAACCAAGCCCAAGAAGAAGGTTTAATTTTGACAAACGTGGAGAACATGGATGCAATAGCAAACTTGACCAAGTTGGCCAAGACTGATGAGGAGTTGGAAACTCGAACCTCCACAAGATTCAAGGCTTTGGAGGGGCATGTGAGCAACATGATGGAAGTGGTGGTACGAATGGAAGCTCATTATTCCGAAGACACACAATCCCAAGTCAAACTCGAAGATACAGTGAGTGAGGTCACCTTGACGAATGAGTTTGAGTTCGAAGGGGATGAGGAGTTTGTTGTTGAATGCAAAGAAGTTGAGGAAAATGTGATTGTGCTGCATCCATTGCCATCATAGGAATATTTTTAGAATGTGAACTTTCATC
>JAULKM010065506.1:0-12149 GCA_032355605.1 Rubia tinctorum | reverse complement strand
GGAAGAGAGAGAATGAGAAAAATAATATATTTAATTGGTAAGAAACCGGTAGCGGTTTCTACCATTAAACATGGCCTTAGGCCTTGTCGTACTATGGAGAATAGCTGGTGAATGCGCTATAAAGGATATTTTTTAAAGGTCCATTCCTTGGGAAGAAAAAATTTTCATAATCACATCAATCACAGGAGGAATCAAATTACTTCCATAACAGAAGGAAAATCAATACATACCTAGAAGCCGTAAGCAGATCTCAAGCTCAGTAGTATTAATTTTTTAGAGATGCAATAACAAGATCTGAAGACCAACATTACCCACGTCAAGTACTGACCAAGTCATGGGACTTTCATAAAGGTATTCGGCTATTGTGCAATTACCAAAGCCCCTAAAAAGTCAAAGTATTAAGGGTATTCCAAGCACCTAGACCACAATAAAAGACACTTATACCAACGACCTTAGCATCAATAAAAATCTGCAAAGGACTTCACTTATGTGAGCTGCAAGACCACGGAGCTCAAGCCGTGATGACAATATACTTCAAGACACTGTTTATATCTTACTCTTATACTCTCAATCATCCACATCTAGGGGGCCTTATGGTACGGGAGAAGTATGCACATTTGTTAGATGAACAAGTGAAGTGTGACAGCTAGCGAACTAAGAAATTCACCTTATAGAAATGAATGAGTAAACTACCCGTAAGGAGCGCTCAGAGTTTTGACTCAACAAACACATTGCAATGACCACTATTTAGGAATCTTGGCCCATTAGAGCCAATGGGTAGGTATTCTTATAGGTACTGAACTTGAGCATTAATCACTGGGAATATAGAAAAGTAGACTCTATAAAAGTAAGCAGGATGAGAGAACTAAAGTAAGTAACAAGCTAAGAACATGTTCACATATTGATTCCAGAATTACTAACTTTAACATTGAAGAATCTCCCCCGGATTCCATCCGGGAGATACTTGTAGAGACTTCCGTCGAGACGAAACTGTCACCATCGTTCCTGGAGTTTATACCACATAAGTATTAAACCTAACTAAAAACTATTAATCAATAATAATTTTTAAAATAAAACAATTATCATACTCAACTTTTTTAGCAGATAGTCAAACTAATTAAATGTAATAGCTTACAGATAACAAACGTTTGCCAAACATAGCATAAACACTACAAGAAACTGGACATATTACTTCACCCATTTTACCACGGTGTTTTTGCTTAGGTCAAATAACCAAGGTAAAAATTACTTTTACTTTGGTTATTTTATTTTTTGAAGTAAATAATTTTTTTACCTCGGTTAAAAAATAACCGAGGTATATAGTAGGTTTTTTACCGATGTTCTGTTACAACCAAGGAAAATAATTTCCAAATCGAAGTAATAAGTATTATCGACGTAGCTGTGACATCGATAACATGGTTATGACCTGGCAGTAATATTCAATCACTAGATGAAAGACTTCCCACACATGGTCGATTGAACCGAGTTTATCTCGACGTCAAATCGACTTCGCATATTGGGACGAGCAATGTCGTACGTGTCAATTGCTCCAAACCAGTGCCCAAATCCAATGAAATCAATTAAATCATGTGATGTCGCAGTTTAGTTGGTTATATGTCGATTAAATCGACATCATGTGTGGAATGATCTTCTAAGTCGCACTTGTTTATCGTACCTAATAAATCAACAATGGATAACCAATAGAGCCATAACTTGGAATGTATCCCAAGTTCATAACAACCATTCTGAAATATAATCAAACTAAATTGGAAGGACTAATATTGCTACCATGCATACAATATCCAAGAAACATCCCACAAATTTAAAGTTATCAAACAAAAGACAAAATAGCCCAATAAAATTCAAAGAAAAACCCTTCATCATGCACAAAAAAAACATTTATGGAAATCAATGGGGATGTGATGGGGTTGAGATATCGTTTGCCGATGAACTATTTCCATCCTACTCTTTGGTGGGAAACTCAGTAAAATTGTCGCTAGACCCTTCTTCATCAGTTGTCATTCTCTGGCCATCCTGATCAATCCCAGGATCCTCATTCCCAGGTGCATTGATCGCACTGGCAATCATCGACTGCAGCTCTCCCAATCTTTCCAAAATCTTTTTCACGTTGCATTCTATGCGTTGCGCCAAGGCCTTGGTCTCGGCCACATCCTTCATGAAGATACCCCAGCAACTATGTTTAAGGCTTGTTGGGGGGGAATAAGTTAAATGAAATAAAAATTATAAAATGTAAATGATGAATATTTTGGAATAGCCATAAAACCTAAAAAAATTAAACCCGATAGGGAGGTAGGAGTATCGGTGGTGGCAGGATCCTCTGTTGTGGAAGTCGATGGAGTTGCCTTGATCTCGGTTGTAAGAGGCACTTCCAGATTTCCTGTGGGAATTTTGCGATCAATCCATGTCCCCGCCTCCCAATGCAAGTGCTTCTGCCAAAAGTAGTTCACATCGTAGTACTTCGGCTGGATCTTCGCCTTTGTTTTGATCGAAACCATATTCTTCTCTAGAATGGCTATGATGATATTGTCGTAGGGGGGTGTCTGACTCTTCGTTGTGATGGCCACTTGGTGAATCTCCTGGATAATGGTGTACCCGAGGTTTACTACCTTCTTCTGTGTAAGGTGGTAGTATATGACGGCCCCATTGATCGTACACTCTGATGGATATCCGGCCAGAATCAAAACTTGTAAAATTATAGCATACACCATCTTTTCCTTGAGATTGAGGACATCAATCTTGATCCACCTCAAACGGATAAGCTTGTTTCCTACTTTAATTTTTATGTACTTCTCCACCATTTGGTCGGGGTCAAGCAACCCAGATTGGTCATTCTCAGCGGCCGATGGAGGCCAGTTATTCTGGCAGTACAGCTGTAGAGACTCAGCCTCTGGGTCATCCCCTGCACCAAATGTGCACCTAATCACTTGATTGATGAACACCGTTGTCACCTCTACGTCCATCTGGTTCACTCTTATACTATAGATGTTCGTAGATGGTCGAGAGAAATTAGCATAGAACCCTTTAACCTTCGTATCATACGCCCATCTATCCAAGCTTATCAAACCCTCCTTTTCTGATGGTTTAATTGGTTCGAGAAAAATGTCGAGGTGGAGTTATACTACGTCCCTAGGCTTCATCACTCTGACCTCATTTATCCTGCATCCCCAGATCATTTTGAAATGCTTATGTGCCTCCTCATTTACTAAGTGTATGTTGTCACACATTGGTGGTGGATGGGTTGGCATTGTCTTCATGTTGTTTGTACGTGATGGACCTTTTTCCGAATTAATTTCCCTTGACCTCATCTATGCCTGCTTCATTCGAGCCATCTGTGGAAAATAGAAAATTGGAACAAATAGTTCAATAATGAATAACCTAGCTCATGCATGGCTAAGTCCTGATATCGCATCCATATTGCAAATATATTGGCTAAACCAATGTGTTCTGTGCGAAATTGCATATTCATATGTATGAATTTATGACGTTGCACCGAACACGTCCGTTGTGCCAAAATATTGTGCAACTGGAACACAAATGAACCAAAAACACCTAAAATATGAACTAACGTCAACATTAAAACACGAACAAGTAAAATTCCATTAATAAGTAGCAATAATGACTGGCACAACAGTTCCCTAAACTCTAGCCCTAGCTAAGAATTTGTAAACAAGTCCCAAACCAAATTGAATAAACCTAGAACCTAAAAACACAATAGATCATTCATTGTGAATATTCTAAAATCATTTAATGGACAAATGAAGAAGTCCTTGAATTCAAAAAAAACCATTATCAAATTTAGGGAAAAACTTACCTTAGTTTAGCTTTGGTGCGACATCGTCGGTTAGGAATGCAAAGGGGTTGGATGTTGGACAGGTTTTATACCCCCGTGGAACGCGGTTATTTTAACAAATGTGTGACATCGGAGATAATGTTGCATGGAAAGATAGAAACATTGAGAATAGTGCGACAACAATGTTGGCATATTTTGGCCCACACATATACTTGGGCCCAAATATTTAATATTTGGGCCTAGACCTGGGTGGAACCTAATCAACAATAGCCGATGTCGCAAACCCATCGACAATACGACAGAAGATAAAAAAAATCATGCAACATTGCATGTGCTCATGAGTTGGGTCTGGTGAACGATCCTGTCATGCGAGTATTAATTACTCTGGAGGTGAGATCAAATAAATTGAAGAGGGAGATTATGAAACAGCTGGAAGATAATTACAGAGTCTCGCACTTAGGTGATAGGATGATGGCGTATGCTGGGGTGAAGTTCAGTGCCTACACTGGAGATGATGGCCGGTGTCTAATTCTTATTTTATTATTGAAATGGCCCTCCAGGATTATTATTGTTTCATGTTACTTTGCATACGGTGTATAAAAACATTAAAATAAAAATTAATCAAAATTATTATTGATTGAACGTTAAATGCATATAAATTAATATTATTCCAAATACGAATAAATTAGTTTTTAAAAAATGTTGAAAATAGTGCAAGAAGACTAAAATCGGCGGGAAAGAATAGTAACATGAAAAGCTATGAGGACAACACCATTTACCACCTCTAAATATAGCGTGTCCCCAATCTCGAGTTCCTCTTCTTCAAGAAACCTAGTAAACTCATTCGGGGTCAATGTTTTAATCTTCCAGTTGCCTGAGTAGTACATGTTTTACTCTCTTCCATTGCACCGCACCACAACGGGGAACTTGTAGGGTGGTTGAAGCTATGAAATGTTGTCTGGAACATATTGATTTATAAATCAAAAACCACATTTAGTATATATGAAAGTAACTTATAGAAAAAAGTTAATTGAAAAAAATACATGTGTAACAGTGAGGACTTACCAAAATTGGAACATCCCTGAAGTTCATCTTGGTGAGAGTTTGGACAAAGTTTGGAACGTCATCCCTGAATGTTGTTCGGGGACGACGATCCTCATCCGAATTTCTAGGAATCTGCATTGGCCAATGAAATGTTTAATAAAATAATTAGAAAAATAAAAAATAAAATAACAGGAATTTGAATTCGAACAAGAAATCACTCACATCAATCGGGTCTGCTCGAACCAGCACTGTTGGCCATTATTACTTAAATTCGATTAAACATTGACTCACTTATTATGATTTTTCGTCAAGGCATCACACATTACAATCAGACTAGAATTTAACATGGCCGACATGTGTGGGCAACATGGCCAACCAGTTGGTAAAACTGATTGGTTATGCGATAACAGTACGACGTCGTCACTCAAGTAGGCAACAGTACGATGACGCTACACGATCGCTCCAAACAAAAAAGAATCACTGAGTGTGATATATCGGATTGAAATGTAATAGACACATTATCAACATCAGAAAACCAAACCGAATCGAACAAAGGTTATACACAACAATATTGGGAAAGAACGTAAAAAAAATTCTAAAACCTAGAGACAAAATTTCATTCTATTTTCAATACAAAAACTAAGAATACACATTAATACACCATATATATATCGAATTTAATGACAAATACAACATTGAAAGTAGTTTAGGAAATCTAGGAAGTATATCTTCGAAATGATGGGTTGAGGGACTACTGAAATTTGAGAGAAAGTTGAATGTTTAAAGTGATGTATGGGGTGGGCTCCATTTATATAGTCATTACAAAGCATTGTGAATTCTGCATCAGATGAAGCGACATCGCAGAGGAGTCTTCCAAACCAACTTTGTGCCGACGTTGTAGCAAAGTCACTTAATCTATTTGTGGGTCTCACCATTTCAGCCCACTAGTATAGTAACGGCCCTATGTTTGACCAACAACATATGCGAGGTCATATGTTTGTCGTGTTCAGCAACAACTCACCGACATGTGATCGACGTCAATTTAAATTGAAGTGGGCCTCGCCATTTTGGCCCACTAGCATAGAAACTTGGCCCGCATTCAACCAAAACAAACGTAAATGACCTTAATAACTGTTAATAGTATATTAGATACTACTAATTGAAGTTTATAAATGTTCAAGAACTTAGATGTCTAGTTCGATGGGAATCGATTTTAGCACAAACGGTGAACTTTATTGACATCTAGTTCCATAAGAACCACCACAAATAATCGCATGAAATTTCATATTATTTGTTTTCGAATATATAAAATGATAATAGAACTACGTCCATCAAATTTTTTAAAGCGATAGTATATGGCATAGAGTAAATTTTAGAAGATTATTTTCAAGTATACAAGGCATCATTCAGTAGAATTTGTGGAAGTATATGTGGAATAAAACAGGTTTCTTTATTACCCTCGGCAAGTATAAGTTCAACTTCGAATGTCAAAGTTTCATTTTAAGCTGATTGTAATCGGGTTTGGGAATGCCATTATCCATTTATAATATTGCACTTAGGTCCCTCCGACAGAGTGGAAGAACTTGCAATGTAAAACATGAGATACACTTAACATATTAACCAATTCACGACCACAATGTTCCGATTTGGTCGTGGACAGATATAACAAAGAAATCGTCCATCATTTTTGTTAATATTCCATGAATACCCTTACCATAAGAATTTTCATAAAGCGACCCCTCTGCGACGTCGTCTGACTTGAATTTTCCTACGGGAACCGAAAATTTGAGCCAAAAATTTGAACCGAAAATTTCTCCCATCAATATTTCATTTAAATAACATTCAGCAACAACACACATTTCTCATCAATCCTCCTACAAACCCAACTACATACCATCTTTTTCATTTCAACAAATACAACCAATAAAGAACTCACTAAATTTGTTTCTCTTAAATATCAACAAGTATACTAGAATAGAGCATATTAATTGAGATAGTTCTGCATCTATTCCAAGTTCATTTCCAATCATTGTTACCATATACCTTCTATATGTTTTTATTTCTCATTGATCAATGATTGGATATTTTCATAAAGTATGATGATTGTGTAACATATTGTGTAGTGTATATTTTTCAAGTTTTCTAGATAGTGCAATGTTTGATAAGTGTGATAAAAATAGCTTAGATTAGGGTTGATTGTTGACAATAATCTTGTTTTCGAATGAACATAGGTTGAATGTACGACGTCGATCGTCCTATACGATATGGGACCGGACGATGACTGACGTCGCAAATTCTATGAAATGATTGTCATATCTAAGAATATATGACGTCGCTCTTTCGTCGAACTTTACTGCGTCGTTCACCACTACATGAGACGTCGCTTTCCGGCCGACCAGGTACTTTTAACATGTTTAGATTAATGTATTTTGCGCATGACTATATTATGGGACTGTCAAATTTGAACATAAACTTTGTTTCGTGTGTATTCTTTGTTATATGACATAGAGAGTTATCGATGGACTTTCAACCTATAATGTGGACAATGTAGGTTCAATACAATTAATGTTTCAATTTCATCAACCTCGTGTATTTTAATATACCCTAACATGTATTTTCCATCATTATTCTAATTCTGTTGGTTTATTACATTTTCATATTTTCCAACATCAATTGCACACTGATATGTAAATATTTCACGAGTTGTGGAACATTTGGTAACATGTAACGGATATCGCCGAACAAATGTTTGTGTACTCAAATATTAAATCAATTATTAGGTAACACGATACAAATGTTTGTATAATTAAATATTAAATGTTATAATATTATACAAGAACCGATGTCTCCTAGACTAATTCACGACGTCGCACTAACCAGTGGAGCGACAAAACCAGACCGACGTCGCATAAACCGGGGTTTTTTTGCGACGTTGCCCAAACAAAATAATATCGTATTTAACAGCCTTCCACGCCAGCATGCACACGACGGTGGTGCCCTGGAGCATGTGATGTCGCCTAAGAATATCCATAACGTTACCATCATTTATCTGCGACCTCGGCATTTGCAATGTCACGGGAATTGCAATCCCCTCATCTGACTTCTATCTATCAACGATGTTGCTCCATATGCATACCGATGTCGTTCGGAACGTTGTTGTAGCTACGAACTCCAAACGTCGAGCACCTTCCTTGAACCGACGTCGCACACAACTCTGCCGATGTCGGTCCAAAACCGATGTAAAATGTACTTTTCAACCTCGGTTCTAAACCGAGGTAAAAAAATGTATTTTTACTACACCCACATTTACCTCGATTTTTAGAGGGATGGAAACCAATGTAAAAAAACCCTATAAAACCGAGATAATAGGTGATGTTTGTTGTAGCAAAAACTTTTTTTCCTCCAGTTTACTTTCCATTTTTTGTGTTCCTTTAACAATCTCATTTTTTTATACTCCCCTACAAATCTTTATGTGATTGGATTGAGGTACTTGGTAAGATTTGAATGTGAAAAATAAATTCCCCAACAATCTTTTTGTGATTGGTTTTAGAGTTACTTTTGAATTCTCATTTTAATTAAACAGGGGAAAATTGTTATTTAGCATCGTATTTTTTTATTACTGAAAATTGAGCTTTTTGTTTAAAATTAAAAATTAATAAGAGAAACTTTTCAAATTGGTTTTTATTTTTAATAATTATTATTATATTTTATATAAAATAAATAAAACTAAAAATGAACTAGTGAATTAATATTCGATTGCCAACAATCATTTGTCATATAGAATCTACTCCTCTGTTTCTAAAATATTGGCATACTTTCATTTTTGGTAATATTCTTTCAATTTCGTCTACTCATTCAACTTTTTACATTCTACATTCAATTTCATCCACTCATTTTCTTCACATAAATCCAAACACCTAAACTTATGCTGCAACTTATAAAGAAACGAAGGAAGTATCTTTGTATGGTGAGGAATCAGAAAATAGTTCAATCTCTGGATTACAAACTTTTCCTTCTAGTTGTAGTGGGTATGTTAAAGTATAAATGCAATTAAGGCAATAAATTGAATTCATCCGATGCACTCGTCTTTGGAGCTGAAAATCAAAGTTATTACTATCCGAAATCATTACACATACTCCCTCCGGTTTTTTAACATTGTTACACTTTCTTTTTTGGGATGATTTTTTAACATTGGCACACTTCCTTTTTTTGGCGAATTCTAGGTTGTTTTCATCCACTCAATTTATTTTTTACTCTTTCAATGAATTCTCAATCACTAATTTTATCTTTCTAAATCTTTGTGCAAAATCAAGTGTGTCAATGTTAAAGAAGGGAGTAGAAAGGATTGGCGCTACGTACGCATGCATAGGTCTGTAGTACTAGTATTTTTCGACAGAAGAGAGTAATTAGTTGAACCATGTGAAGCAATCAATGTTCTGTGAAGGGGTTTTTGCAGGTCATGTACTACAACTTACACGTGCATTCATGAGGTCCAGTCCAATAGTGCCTAGTGTGTGGCTAACATAACAAGATACTATACAGGGACAACGACAGGAATATAGGAATTAATGCCAAAAGGCCGAGATAAAAAATCCCACAGTTCATGCATTTTAATCTTACAAATGACTTAATATATCATATATGGACCGTATGGTTGATGAAAGGCACAAATGAAGGTATACTTTGTTAGAATCTGGTTGATGAAAGGCACACGAGGGAGACAGTTGAAGACCTAATAGCAAAGCAGTCTGATTCCTGGCAAAGGAGATCGAGATCACAATGGGGAAACATGGGTGACCGTAACAAAACACCACATTCTTCCACATATGGGCCACAAGAAGACAGGAAAGAAATCAGATTATGAGTAGACAAGATGACCAAAGCTCATGGGTTTATGATCAACAAAATATCACAATTATCATCACAGACCATATTGCGAGTATATATACTTAGCGCGACAGCTATCCCCCTTGAATTGGATATGAGCATAAACTGGAACAGGTGATGCAGCTTAACCAATTGACCCTCTCGGAAGACCAGTTTGCTGTCACTATTATAAATTAGAGTTATCATAACACTTTTTTTGCAACACTTATTGAAAATATTACAATAACGGAATGCGGTACATGACCAAGTCTAGCATGCCATATTTTACAAGACGCACGCGACTTATCTGATTTCATAGTAGATAACAAAGTAGATGCACCATAGTCTAAAACATAAAGCTCATTTTCACTGTGACCGTGACCCAAGGTTTCACTAATAATTTTATGCCGAATAGTAAATAAACGATCATCAAAGCAGATAACAACATTTAAATCCCGAGTTAATTTGTTAATCGAAAGCAAATTTTTAGTGATGGCAGGCACAAAGATCACATCATAAAGAGACACAGATTCAGAAATTCGAGAATTACCAACATGAAATATAGGAAGTTGAGAAACATTACCATTATATACGATGGAAGAACCGTGATAAGGTGCGACATGATCAACAATAGTAGAGGACGATGTCATATATTTTATGACCCCAGTGACGAAAATGTGCAAGTATGGCTGCGGGCCCGTGGATCTCACGCGCCTAAAATTCTGAACGCCACTGCGATGCCGACCTGGAGAACCCACCGGAAATAACTTGATGAAACCGCTGCCGGGAGAGAACTTGGACGCAGTGATGGCCGAAGAGGAAGAGCTACAGGTACAGCAAGTCGACTCTTGCCGGAGATTGGAGAGAGAAGTGGCTGCCAAAAAAAATCCCCGCCGGAGATTACGCGACGGAGATGATGGCTGAAACATTGGGATGATGCCGGAAATAATGCAAGAAACACTGGGAGCGCCGTGGATAATGCCGGGAATACTGGGAATGATCGCCGGAAAATTATGGCTGGAATCTAGCCGGAAAAGAGAGGGGAGGGAGATCGGAATAATTAGTGTTTTAGATTTAAGATCAGAACTTGCTCTGATACCATGATAGAATGTTTCCTCGTAATGATTATTATTGATAATGAAGAGAGTAAATAGAGAGTACAAAGCATAGAGGTACACTAGTTCTCGTATAACTCTAAACTAATAACAAAATAAAATAAAATCTAATAATCTAACTGATTTATTCTGACACGAATCCTCATCAGCAGCAAAGAATTGAACAGCAACTACCTATTCTCCGATTCGATGGAGCATACTGGAAGGAGACCTGTCGTGGAGCTGGAGCCCGGACAATATGCACGATGGAATCAAGCTATGCAGAAACGACGAATAGAAAAACATTTTCCAGCAGGCTTACCACTAATGGCTGAATCGTTTACCTGTTTACTGGGATTGCAAAAAGCTCAGCAGCAAGGAATAATGCAATTGCAAGTTCTCTCAGATTGCCAGGTATTGGTGAACCTGCTCAATAATCCGACTATCTTGCCTCCATCAAATGCAGCTACGGTGGTTCTGGACATTCGCAGGCTTCTGGAGTAGTTCAATTATATTTATTTTACCAAAGTGCAAAGGGATGTAATAGTTTTGGAACACGAGGGAGCAAACTCCCTCAAATGTACTAGTAATTGTTGTTTTTAAATAATACTCTACTATATACTTAACATTTTTAAAAAACCACAAATATTGAAGGAATACTTTGTCAAAGTTCCGTGAGGATTAGATTACAATTGACAACTAAAACGATTCCTAGAAAGACAATATAATAAATAAATAAAAGAGTTAAGTGTTAAAATAACCCTACTTTTTTTATTGAAAGTGCAAATATAACTCTGCGATTTGAAAAAATGTCAATATAACCATGAACTTGGCTGACTTGTCAGTCAAAGGTCATTTGACTGGAATCCGATGAAATGACAATTATGCCCTTGATTTTTAAAAAAGTCAAAAATTTTAAAACCCTAAACAGCCTTTTCTTTCCTCCTTTGCAACAACCCTTTCTTCCTCCACCGACGGCCCGTTCTTCCTCCTTTATTGCTCCTTTCTTCCCCCTTCCTTCCTTATTTCCCTTTTCTTCATCCTCTTGCTTCCCCCTGGAATTGGTTAGCAACATTGTTTAGGGTCAGCCTCCCCCCCTTATTCTTGGGCGGTGTTTAGGGTAGCTGTGTTAGATCGACTAGTGTTTAGGGTGGTGGTGGCGTTTAGGGTTGTGTGTGTTAAGGGTAGTGGTGAGTGGCGGTGGTGGGTGAGCTATGGTGGAGAGAGGGTCGTGCTGGGGCTAGGGTGGTGGAGGCAGGGGGAAAGAGAGGGGAAGACGATAGCGGTGACAGGGAGGGGGAGACAACAACGGCGGGGTTAGGGTGGGGCTAAGG
>JAULKM010065495.1:0-12150 GCA_032355605.1 Rubia tinctorum | reverse complement strand
GATTGAATACATGCATGAGATCTTGAATATGGTTATTGATATTCCGCTAAATTAGATTTAATCAATTCCCAACAGTGTACTCTGGACTGAGCTTATAAAAACGTTGTTTTAACTGCACAAGAGCAGACACCAATTGGTTTTGTAGCTGACTAAAACATGTTCTGTGGCTGGAAAAATGCGAATCAATGTTGCTTAAGTGAGCCTAATACAGACTATCCCACAGTTTGTGAGCTAAAGAATGTGTTTTAGAAAGTTCTAGAGATTAGTTATAATTGTTACCCAGGAGCTGTGCGACTGAAACTTAGCTCAAAATGTAACGATCTTACAATTTAATGAGAATGCGAACACTTTCGACCAAAAAAAAAGGTTGCTCAAGTGAATGCCAAAGATCTTCAATCAGATTCTGCCATTTTTACAGCACAAAAGCAAGGACATCATTCAGCACATGAATCCACACATTCATGCTTAAAACTAAGAAACATGACACACTACCACCACAGCAGAAGATGGACAGAGATTTTTCAGTTGCACCTGTAGAAATTGAACACTCTCTCTTTCTTAATCAATTCAAAGATGCAAACCTCTCCCACGGTTAGCCCTTTTTCCTGGGCCAACTGTCTCCAACCCGCACCGCGAATTGTTCCATTGCTCTGGTAGTTCTTCAGAACAACCGGCCACTTTTTGTTCTCACCGGAGACGCGTACGTTGAACTTCAATCCCCGTCTAATCTCGTTTGCACCGAAGTTAGAGTTGCAGAATTTAACAGGAACACCCTGCGAAAAGCTGAAAATGCATCACCACCCCTGGCCCTGGGTACAGAGAATCAAACAAGGCATTGAGTAATTAATGATTACTTACAACAGTGAAGAACTTGAAAACATAAGAACGTTTCAGCGAGCAAGCAAAGAAGGGGTATATAGACTTGAAATCCCTCTCACAAGCTCTCAGCTTTTCGTTCACAGAGAGGTTTGAACAAGGAGGAGAACTTGGTATCCCCACACCGCTTCCATCTGAACACCAAAAACAATCTTGTTATGATATTACATTTGGGTGATGATTAGTAGTCACAGAAATGGCATCACTGACCGGAATCTGCGCCGGCGATCCTCTTTCTCAGCCGGCGGCCATTCGCCGCTGTCCATGGCATTCCACGATTAGGCTTCACATCAACAGGGTCGCTATCTGGCTCCACTTTCACAGGTGCGGTTTGGAGCTCGGGATCCACAGGGTAGACGATTTCATTGGCGGTTTTGTCACATATGGTGACGAGGAAGCGAGAATGGCCTTCATAACTGAACATCAGGAGGTAGTCTTCCTTTATGGAATAGAATGCCACAAAGCTTCTCCACCCTTTGTCCAGCCAGGTTCCGCCATTGATGTCCCTCAGCCCTATTTTCCATTCAATCCCACCACACCTCAACCAAGCAACATCTCCCAAGCTATCTCCATGTCTCTTCATAAAAAGTGTGGAAATCCTCTGTCAAAGAACACACACACAAGTACAGGGACATGTCAAGAAAACAGCAGGAACAACATGAGATCCTCTGTCATCAAACACACTGCCACAGAGGTACACAAACAGATGAAGAAAACAGCATTATTAGGTTAAGTTGAAAAGAGTGTGAGTAGAACTCACGATGGGGTGATCTGAAGGGTGAGAAATAGTTTCATAGAAGCGTGATGGTAGCTGCCCCTTTTCTGCCTCCATTGTTTCTCCAAGAATTTCAGAAGGAAAGAATGCTTTCTACTCTGTCTCTGTTTGGATATTTAGCGGAGGAAGGAATGAATCGTGGCATGAAATTAAGTACGTTCCTACGCTCATTGCACGTTTTACTATACATGTCTAGTTTGAGTAATAAGATTTGACTACTCACTGCAAAACATGAAATTTGTTTTGACTACTCAATGAAAAACTTGACATTTGTTCTACTCTCCCGATTGCTTTTCATTAGTTTCAGCCTTTCAGCATCCTTCAGGACTTTTACCACTCCCTCCCGTAGCCGGACCAGGGAATGCGGGCCGTGCGCTCGGGCCCAAATTTTCAGGGGTCATTTTAAAAAAACAAAAATAACTATTTACATGTACACATAGTCTAGTTTTAGGCCGTCTAATAAATTTAGGGACCTATAGTGCAATTAAAAAGGTTCATTTGGGATGGAATTTTAAAAAATATGCTAATAAATCTATGAACCTATTGTGCAATAATGAAATATTATATAGATATTACAAAATATCAAGAATTTTCATTTTCATTCCCTTTCAGCAACTGATCAGAAATCGCCACCTAACACCGGTAACTACCATCGGACACCGGAATATCAATGATTAACACCGGATTTCACCGATCTTCTTTGTCCTCCGATTTCCTTCGGTTTTCGCCGGATTTTTGCCGCATCCACCTTGGTTTTTCATCGCAAAACCGCCGGTTTCAGTCGGCGTTTCTTCTCCTCCGGCGAGCTCGTCAAACGCTCTTCCTTACATGCCTTAGCTCGTCAGCATGCCAATTCAGAGTGATTCTCCGACGAATCAGAGGCGTCTTCGATCGGTGACTAGCTGAGGCGTCTTCGATCGGTGACTAGCTGAGGCGTCTTCGGTCGGCAACGAGCAGCAGCAGTGACTTCCATCGGCGACGAGCAAAGGTTCTTCCGTTGGCGACGAGCAGAGGTCGCTTTGTTTTTCGTTCAGGCGTATGAGATCCACGCGCCTCGGTGAAGAAGAAGACCGAGTGTGCAAACCTGCGCAAACGGCGGTGGCGAACTAAGGTTCTGCTTCATGAGGTGAGCTTTAATATTGTGTTTTAATTTTTCTCAAAAATTTTCTGAGATTTAATATTTATTTGACTAAGCTTGTTGTTAATAAAGATTGTTTAGTCAGATGGTTAGTAATCTTGTTGTTGAGTTTAGAGGTTTGGGGTTTGAATCTCACTGTGACCTTTTATTTGAAGAGTTTATATTCTTGATGTACATGCTGAGCTTTAATATTATTTGACTGAGTGTATGTTCAGTAGTGAGTCTTTGGTGCAGTGGTTATTGCTCCAGGTTTTGAGGTTAGAAACATAGGTTCAAATCCCACTACGTCCATTTTTTTTTGAAGAATTTTTATTTTTGAGATACTGTAACTTTTTATTGATGTTTGTAACTTTTTTTCTCTTATGTTGATATTTTCATTATTCATGTGAGATTTAATTGATATGAGTTGATATTTTGTATTTTTTGGGTGATATGGATTGATATTTTTTATTTAAAAAATCATGTTGATATTTTTCGTTTTCCAGCTGAGTTTTTGGTAAAAAGAGTTGATGTTTTGTAATTTTTTTGGGTGATATGGATTGATATTTGTAGTTTTTTTCATGTTGATATTTTTCATTTTCCAACTGAGCTTTTGGTAATAGGAATTGATGTTTTGAAAAAAAATTTGGTGACATGGATTGGTATTTGTAGTTTTTTTCATGTTGATGTTTTCATTTTCCGACTGAGGTTTGGTAATAGGAGTTGGCGTTCAGAGTGTTTTCTTTCCTTATATTGATATTTTTCATTTTCCGGATGAGGTTCGGGTGTTAGGAGTTGATGTTTGTAACTTTTGGGTGATATATGTTGATATTTGTTGTTTTTTATAATAAAAAAATTGTTGATGTTTTATGATTTTCAGAGTGAATAATTTATACTCTTGAGGTACCGTAGCTTTTTTGTTGATGTTTTTATTGTTTTTCTCTCATATTAATGTTTTTCATTTTCGGGTGAGTTTTAGTTGATATGAGTCGATGTTTTGTAGTTTTTTGGTGTTGTGGTTGATGTTTGTAGTGTTTTTTCCTTATATTCAAGTTTTTCATTTTCCGGGTGAAGTTTAGATAGGGGTGGGCAAAAATACCGAAAACCGAACTGAAAACCGAATTATCCAAATTTGAATAACCAAAACCGAATTTAATATTAGTTTTTCGAATATCCGAATTGAATAAATCAAATTCTAAATACGGTTTTTGGATCAGGATATTAAAAGGCAAGCCAAAACCCGAACCGAATACTGAATCGTAATAAATTATATATATATAATAATTAAAATATAAAACAACAAAATTAAATTTATAAATAAATTTAAGTTGGAGGACCAATACTTTATTTTTAAAAAATTATCCCCAGACTGTAAACCCTAAGTAAGTTTGGGGAAATAGATAAATAACACAAGTTACCCTAAGTATGTTTGTGGAATGCTTGAAGGTGAAGGTGATGGTGATGGTGATGGTGATGGTGATGGTGATGGTGATGGTGATGGTGATGGTGATGGTGATGGTGATGGTGATGTTGAATGTGGAGTGCTTGAAGACTTGAAGAATGTGAAGGTTTTGAAGACAAATATTAAAACGAACTATTTTTCTTTAATCTTAAAAGTAATGATAAAATTGTTATGGTTGAATTTGTATTGTAGTTGTTGGGTTTTTATTTTGAAAACTTGATTTTGATGATGTAGAAATTAGATAACCAATTTTTATTTAATTTTAAGTTAAGTTATGCAATTTTAGTAATTATTTTAAAAAAATTACAATATATTCGGTTTATTCGGATTGAATTCGGTTTCAAACCAAATTCCGAATTTTTTTCAGGTTATTTGGGTCGGTTTTGATTTTGGCTTTTTAGGGGGAAAACCAAGTAATCCGAACCAAATAAACCGAAAACCGATTAAAACAAACTGACGCCCACCCCTAAGTTTAGATGATAGGAATTGATGTTTTTACCTTCTGGGGTGATATTAGGTGTTTGTACATTTTAATTTTAATTTTTTATAATTTAAGCTTTGTTGATATTTTTATAACTTTTAGTTGATGTTTTGTTAGTTGTAGTCGACGTTTTTCATTTTTTGTTGATTTTTATTTTATTCATATTATTTTTTTGTTGATTTTTATAAAAAACAAATTGCTGAAATATTTTAGTCGATGTTTTATGATTTTTTGTTGATGTTTTACTATTTTTTACTGACATTTATAATTTTCAGTTCGCTGATCATATTGATTTTTTGCATTTTAAATATATTTTTTAAAAATTGAATTTATTTTTGCAGATTGCAAATGGCAGAAAAGTGATGGGAAAGAATTGGACAAAAAAACCTCTGAAAAATATTAGCGTTAGGTCCCTTTAAAATAATTAGAGAGAGGTTCCGGGAGTTAGAATATAGTTAGAATTTCATAAAAACTCTGTCTAAAGTTTAGACTGCCTCACAACTAACCATCTTTTATATGTATTGATTTTATTTTAAATTGTCTTTTTATTATATGTTTGCCCTAGTTTAATACTAATTTCTTTGGTGACATTTTACTTTTTTAATTAAAATTCATAACGGCCCGATTTACTTTTGGGATATATACAAATATAACCCTATATACTTCATTAAGTGCACATATAACGCTGAAATATTTTTTAGTACAAAAACAACCCTAACTGCTTTACATAAATGCAAATATAACCCTAAAAACAATATTCTAGCATTGACTGCTTATTTCCGGCCACTGACCGACCAGAAATGACTAAAATTCCCTTTTAGCCTAATACAAAATTTTAAAAAAAACAAAAATGCCCTTTGTTGCAGCATTCTGCCACCTCGCCGTTGTGCTTCCGTTGTACCTCTGCCACCTTATCCATGCCTCTGTCGCTGCTGCCAGCTCCCCCCGCCACCACCAGCTATCCAGCCCACCGTTAGGGCTTCCCCCACCACCCCCAACCACCCTTCCCGCTGCTAGAGCTTCCCCTCGCTACCCCTCGCTACCCCCAACCACTCCTCCTTCCAATCTTCACCACTTCCAACTAGGTCAACCCGTAGAATATGTGTTTTGACAAGGACTGGTACAACAAATTCCCGACACCATCTAGCTTTCCCCACCCACGCCTCCCTCCGATCTTCACCACTTCCAACTGGGTCAACCCGTCGAATGCGGGTTTCGAAAGCGACATGTATAACAAATTCCCGACGCCATCTGGCTTCCCCTAGCCATCCCTCCCTCCAATCGAACTCCTTCTCCGGCGCCATTTGGGTTTCCCTGCAACCCCTCCTGCGGATCTCCACCACTTCCAATAGGGTCAACCCGCCATATAACAAATTCCTTTTCACCGCGAGCTGGATGAGGTTCAAAGGGAGCCGGGGGAGTGCTTCAGTGAGCTTGTTGAAGCTCTGGTCGATCCTCCTCAATATGATCATTAACCCCAACACCGGCGGTAACGTTCCAGAAGAAGTTCAATCGGAGGGTTAGGCGGCCCAGAAAATGAAGGAGATGGGTGTTAGGAGGATTAGGGCTAGAATTTAGGAGAAGAAGAAAAATTAGAGGTATAATAGTAAATTTCTTTTTACTTTTTTAAAAATAAAACACTAAGGGTTAAAATAGACCTTTTCATCCAATTCTGGCCTAAATTTACCGGAAAGGGTAGATTTGCACATACACTAACTATCTAGGGTTATATTTGCACTTTCAATTATTACATGGTTATATTTGCACTTATGTGAATTATGTAGGGTTATATATGAACTTCACTCTTTGTTTTTTAAATCATTTGTACTGGAGTCCAAAATAAACTTTTAGCCCAGGACCTCAAACTATATTAGACCGACCCTTCTTCCTCCGTCCAGTTCTAGTTGACCACTTTATATTCTGTCTCATCCTGGCTCAAAATACAAGCTCTGATTAATAAAAAAAATATTAAAAAGCTTTTCTGCTTTCAAGTCATTAATCAACCTGACTAATTAGGTGTAGGCTTGTGCCATTGCTTTTTTGAGTGTGGGTGAAAAATTAATCACATCCACCCACACAATCCCCCTTTCTCTCTCTTATTTCCCACCTCCATCTCTAGATATCTCCACCAGATTCCTCTCACTTCTTCCATCTCTCTTTTTTATCACCAAATCTCAGAGGCAATTAATTCTTCTTTACCTTTTTACACGGAATCTATGAATTTGTTCTCTACTCTCTCTGTCCCATGATAATCTTCCTAATTTAAATTTTAGAGTCAACTGCATCAATTTTTAACTACTAATATGTGTTTTTGTGAAGGTTAAAAAAATCTGAAAAAATATTAGTTAAAAATTTATGCTATGATCACATAATAATAATCTTACATATATATTAAGAGAATTTAATGGTTGAAGTTGGCTCAGGTTTATCCTAAAAGTCAAATTTGGAAGATCATTGTGGGACGGAGGGAGTATTTCCCTATCGTGTTTATGGTCTTCATCTTCATCTCTTCATTTCTGGTTTAATTTTTTAATAATTAGTTTATACTTTGACTTTTATGTTCTTGACTTTAATCTTGTGGTTGTGCTTATGTTCTTTGCAACGATATGATTTGTTTTCTCAGTAAATAATCCCTTATATTGATTCTCTGGTTCAACTTTTAACAAGAGTTTACTCTTTCTTGGTTATTCTTGGGTCTAGTTTTCAAAGGTCAGAAGGTTCATTGTGTCTGCTAGAGCTAATCTCCCAGCCTGTTGGATGATATGTCTCAACGAGGTTGCTGTTTTGTGGCTATTTGAAGAACCTATACTACTACTACAACATTAACTAATTATTCTTAGAGTAAGATTTCAATTTCGATTTCGATTAGATGTTCTTGATGTTCTTGTTGTTAATAAAATACGTTTAAAGAAAATTCTTGTTTTTCACTCCTAGGTATAAGTATTGGCATTCTTGTTGTTTATAAAATCCATTGTCAAAAAATAAAATCTTTATTTTCACTCCCGAGTCTTCTCTGTTTTTGTTGGGCGTTTATTATGTTGTGTTCGCTCTATTCTTGGTGTTATTGTTGGGTGTTTATTTCTGTGTGTTTGCTCTATTTTTGATGTTCTTGTTGGATGTTTGACTTTTTTTGTGTTCTTGATAGCCAGGTCTTGAATCCAGAGTTCAGAAAGAAGATGGTCATTTTTTTAAGCAAAAAGTACAGTCCTTACTGATTTGGAATGAAAGTGTAATTAATGTCTTAATAAAAAAATTTGAAGTCAAATTTGTTTTTGAGAGAGTAATATTAGTGTGTAATATAGCTATAATTTTCTGTAATCACCACACTGTTGAATCAACTTTTTGTCATATAATCATGCTTTATGTCAGCTTTTTTGAAGAAAAATACCCTTTTTCTCTCTGTCATTTGAGGTGGGACGGAAGGAGTACATTTATTGTAAACTGAACTATAAGCATCATTTACTTCCCTTTCTCCTTTCATGTTATATTTGGTGTTGTGTTCTTTCAAATTTAATGATTATTTGAATTGTAAAAGTTACATATTCCCTCTGTCTCAACTGCACCCTTTTCATTTTAGTCTCTCCAAGCACATTTGCACATTTTTCCATTTTAAAAATATTTTACATATCATCAGACATGAATGCTCTTGAAATAATTAAAGATAATTCATTCCTCTCTCATCTCTCTTTCTCTCCTCACATCTTCCTCATATCCTCTCCGCATCCATCTTCCTCTCATCTTCCTCTCCACCTCCATATTCCTCACATCTTTCTCTCTCTGTATGTTAGCGGGGCGGCGACAGTGTTTGAATCCGCACAACATGTCTGGAGCTCCGACACGATTCGATCGACGATTTGGGGTTTCTGGCATCTTCATCTCAGCATCCATGCTCACATCTTCATATTTTCGCTGTCGTCAACAGGGTTTAGTCGATTTGTTAAGCCTCCTCCTGCATCTCCACTTAAAGGAGGGTAATTCTGGTAAGTTTGGTTCAAGCTTTTTCCATTTTCTTCTCTCCGAGGTAATGGAAGGGGGTGAAAGAGTTCACTTTTCCTCATCAGCCCACAAATTGAACATTTTATTTGGTTTCAAATGATGTTATTTTGCTTTGATTTCTATTAAATCAAACTACTCTAGCGGTGCAGATCTGGAACGAAGTAGACGCAACGAAGACAAATAATGGAGAATGAAGAAGACGGAGAGAATACAAACAAAGAAGAGAATACAAAGAACGAAGGATGGAGAAAAAAGAACATAGAGGACAAAGAGAAGATGAAGAACGAAGAAGATGTGAAGACTGAATGAAGAAGACACTGGTTTTTTTAGTCATTTCACTCCTCTAAAATTAAAAAGAATGATTTTCTCGTTAGGAAGGTTCCCTTAGGACGGAGGGAGTACTACTTCATCCAGTACTAAATTATAATTACAATCTCCGTTCCAGCCGAATCTGGACACTTTCTTATTTCGTCTGTCCCAGAAAAATTTATACACTTTCCATTTTAAGAAATATTTAACATATCAATAGACATAATTACCCTTGAAAACTAAAATTTTACATTAAAAACCCTTACCATTTGCACCACCCACACAAACCCTTCTTCTTCCCCCCCCCCTCACCGCCTTAACTCTGTCTTCTCTCTCCTCCTCTTCCTCATTCCCTTCACATGACTTCTCTCTAGATCCCCAATCCGACAATTTCAATGTCGTCTGGCACAATCCAAACACAAAGAAGAGTACTGTATCTTCAATCTGGGTAGTACTTAGTTGGTGACGGTTCATTTAATGGTGAGAGTGTTGGAGAGGCATCAGAAGGTTAAGGAGAAGAAGAGCTTTGTTGATATGCCTGGAAACGGCGAAGATTTGTTCACTCATACGAATATCTATTTGGTCCAGCTAGAACTTGGGTATAAACTGACAATCAATTTGCAAACTGGGTTAAATAATATCTTCAAAAAGGTATCTTATATATGAAATTTGTTAAACCGGGTTGAATATTGTTTTTAACCTTCCTTTCCATATTTTTTATTTGGGGGAGGGGGGGATTATTTTGGTTCTGGGTTGAAGAAGATACAGGCTGAGGCAGCTGAAGAAGACAGTGGAAATTTAGACATTTCACATCACTGAAATTAAAAGAAGAAATTTCCCTTTATGCAGATTTCCTTGGGACGGGGGGAGTAATAATTTTTACAGGTCCAAAAAAAATGTTAAATTGCAATTATATTTAACCGTGTTTCGGAACATCACATAAAAAGTTGATATGTAGAAACTAATTATTGCAACGAATCCTACAATATCACATGCGATAAATTTATTGCGTATATGCATATACTCTCTCCGTCCCATTATATATTGCTGAATTGCTTTTGGCTCAAGCTTTAAGAAAAGCTAAGCTGGCTGATCAACAAGGGGGTGGATTTGAGTTAAGAGCTTAAATGGGTTCAAAATACCATTATCATTAATACTTCTCTCCTTCAACGTTTCTGGACAAAAAAAGGGGAAAAGGAGAGGAAAAATGATGGAGATGCCAAGACTACTACCACCATAAATGAAAGTTTTCCACGACTTGATCAAACATTCAAGGGTTATGTTTGGGATCATCTAAGTGACATGGCTGGTCCGTTGATAAAGTCAAGAACGAAGGTTAGATATGTAGCATTGAATGGTCAAGAATAAATCGGTTAGGGCTTAGATTAATCATTCAAGTTTGACGATTAACTGAAGACGTCGTGAAGAACAATATACTCTTTTTCCCACTGAGATTTTAACGAGGTATTGTGATCTTTGTAAACTATTGTAAAATTATTTCTTTTGATTTTTTAGTGAAGAGCTCGGCCATGTGGGCTTTGAAGAGTTTATTTTTGAATTTATGATCCATTAGGGTTTTAGAATATTTAGTTTTATTCTGATTAGAATTAGATTTGGTAAGATTAGATAAGGTAATATTCTTCAAGGTTACTTCTTGAAGAATTCGACCAGATTACCATAGTTACCATTTATTTTAGGTATTTTAGTTAGATATGGTTTTAGCTTCTTAAATTTGTCATAAGTCTATTCAGTTCCCAGTTGTGTTTATGGCTTTATGGCCGAGACTCCACCTATAAATAGAGGGGCTTGTACACGAAATTTCCACATCTTTTATCAATCAAATATTCAGAAATTTTGAGTCATGCTCATTTCTTGTGAGTGTCTTCATTGTTGCTTAATCTTGCGGGTTAATTAAGTTTCAATAACCTTGTGAACTAATCCTACAGGCTAGTTAGTGAGCAAGTCGAAATTAGAATACCCCGATGGCTAGATTCTGAATTTCGTGCGGCTACTATAGGGTTTGTCGAGATCCCTATTGTTGTCAAATATCTAAAATTATGCAATCCAGAGTTTTCCCAAGAAAATTCATATCACCTTTACTGTGAAACCATTCAGCAAACTCGATTTAAATCTACCTAACAGAATATCGCTTTGAGTCAGCGTCTCAACTCAAAACAGTCACAATAACAAGCTATAGTCTTGATATTTCTTTATTACAAATTGCAATCTTGCTAAAAAAATATACACGTACGCTTCACTTATACATGCACCTACGCTTTAATTTCAGACAATAAAAAGAAATATTCAGAACTAAAAATAACTTTGCTGGAATGAAGTAACGCAGAGTTATTTGAATCAATGATTAGGCAGCCTTGATTGGTTCACGTGGTCAGTGCATTTGAAGTTTAGGTTTATGGCATATCGTTAAGGGATCTTAATTGGTCCCCGCTGGTTAATCAGTTTGTAAAGCGCCATGATTGATGCCAAACTTGGAGAATGATTTCTTGTTGCAAATTTCAACAACAGCAGAGTGACATGACATATATGATGACAGTGTGAGAAATTTTTTACTTTCCACTTATTTTTGCACACTTCCCTTTTTAATTAATCTGTATCAATCACTTCTGCGCACCTTGAAAAACCTTCTATAATGCAATGCTCTGTTTATTTGATGGACTATTTGTGCAGTTTCATGCACTCGATCATAATCTGTGTTTTTGGTTATCATAACCTCGTTGAACTCTTAGACCTGCGAATGAGTTTTGTTAACCGTGGCGAAACCATAACCATATTTAAAGAGGGCTGAACTATTTAGTAAAAAAAATTCTCGAACTCTTAACTAAACAACAAAAATTCCAAACACATAATTCAACATATAATCATGCAAATTGAAATACTTTCGTAATTACACTTTATATCATGTTGTTGAATGAATTAAAAAAATATACAAATAAATTAGTGAACAAATCACTCCCACAAACCAGTGGTGAACAAGTCTACATGGGAAATTCAAGCAGTGCCCCAATTCTCGGCAAATGGAAGGTTTTTCTTAAACTCACTTCCGGAAAGAACTTATCTCTTTCAAATGTCCTCTATGTTCCTTCTCTGCGTAGAAACTTAATTTCTGCTGGTCT
>JAULKM010065474.1:0-12150 GCA_032355605.1 Rubia tinctorum | reverse complement strand
AAACTCAATACAATTCGGGTCAACAAATGGACCTGGCCACAAGGTTCCATATCTAGCCAGAAAGATATTTCTCCTATTAGTGATTCGATTTTATGATCATAAAAGAAACTAGTGGAAAAGTGATCAGTAATGGCTTTATTAGACGATGGTTATTATAAAATTACTAGAATTGTCTTTTGGGTTCCAAACTTGGAACCATTTAATTTGAATGTCAAATTCAAAGGACAGCGTTCAATTTTGAACCGCCTTGTAATAATCGGTTGCACAACGATTTTACCGCCATATAATAAACTAACACTGCAATAATATAAACCAATAATATTTAGTACTATATATACAGTATATATCAACATACTCCCTTGGTATCTCAATTATTGACACACTTTCCTTTTTGAGTTGTTCTTTTATATTGGCACACTTTCCATTTTTAGTAAGATTCCTTCAATTTCATCCACTTATTCTACTTTTTACATTCTGCATTCAATTTCATCAACTCATTTTCTTCTCCTAAATCCAAACACCTAAGCCTATAGTATCACTTATAGAGAAACGAAGGGAGTACTTATTTTAATTCCCTTTCATATTCTAAATCTCACCCATTATTTAAAACTAATTTTAACCAATCAATTAATTAGTTATATTAATTCCATTTACAATCCTTTTTTTCATTTTAGAATTGTTGCTGCAAATAAGCAGGTGGATTCTACTATTGCCATCATAACTTAATTCAAAACACATCTCGTATTTTAAGTGCAGCTGCAATTCGTAAAGGGCTCTCCCTACCTTTTTCGTCGTCTATGGATGAGCTCTTTTTGGACTGAGCACCCATACCTTTTTCGTCGTCGATGTCTTCGCCTTTTGAAAATTGTCTAAAACTTCTTCTCAGAGTTACCAACATAACAAATCAACAATATAAAAGATGGAATGCATAATCACAAAATTCATAAATTCTGCACAACAAAATTAGTGTTCCGAGAAGTAATGGATATTCCGCTGTTCAGGAGAGTTTGGTTTTCCGACGGTCAAAGTCAACGAAAACCCATGACCATGTACTTTTGTTCTACAAGGTTTGTCTTTGTTCTGTTGTTTCTCCTATCCCAGATCCCAGAACACAAATTGAGCAAGTGAGAAGTAAATGGAGTTAATAATATTAATTAATTATTTAAAACTATAATTAATCAATGGTGAAATTACATTAGATGAATGGTTGAGACTTGAAGTATAAAATGGAGCTAAAATAAAAAGGCAGATTAATCCCTTCTCATATATATATGGATCAATTGACACTTTATTTTAACGCACTTTTTTACACCAAATCTTAACCATTCGTCAAATTTAATTTCACTCATTCATTAAAATATTATTTTAGTTGAATAATTGATCAGTAAAAAATATTATTTACCTTCCCATTCGTAGAGAAGAGTAAATCTCTTCCATTCTGTTTTACCTTTTTCCTCAGTTCCGACTGATGAGAAAGAACAATTCTAACACACAAAACAACTCCAAAAAAATTCTCCAGCAAACCTTCATATCCTTCTCTGATTTTGATTTCAAATTTTTTTGTCTCTTCTTCCTCTGTCCTCTCAAGCTTTTCTCAGTTTTGTTGGTGTTTTAAGAAACACAAACTATTTAAGTATGATTGGATTTGAGTAGTTGTGAGCTCGGGACGTTAAAACAAGTTTGGTGGTGCGGAGTGCACACTTGTATGAACTTTCTACGAGCTTACTTTTTTAGGATAAGTATTAACTTATGTTGGTCAGAATTTTGATGATTAAAATGTCTTATTCTGGTGTGGAAAATGCATTGTTTCAGAATTCATTTATGATAACAACGGTACATTGGATGTGAAAAATGTAATTATTTATGTGGAGAGATGCATTGTTTCAAAATTAATTTATGAGAACTACGGTACATTGAATGTGGAAAATGTAATCATTCATGTGGAAATATGTGGTAAATTAGAATTGTATCAGAATGGTAAATTGTAAACGTGGTGACCTATAACCCACAGATTCTACAATGGGTAGCATCTTTTCGGAACATCTCCTATATAAACATGTGTATGCATGCACAGAAATATAAGTGAAAATTTTATAATTTTCTCAGATTTACTCAGTAACTAAAATACTCAAAACCTTTCTCTTGTTTCAAGCCTAGAACAAGAGGGCATTTCGATTGTTTTATCCTCGGGGAGAATTCGTGTAACCAAAGGCAGTAACTGGGTCGAATTACTCTTTGAGGAAAGCGTATGTTAACGCGACTCTAATCGATATCCAAGTTTCTTCAACAATCACATAACATTTACTGATGTATACTTTTATAAATTTACTCCTACATCTTCCAAAAGCCACACCTCTAATTGTTTCTTCCAACATTCTACAACATTCTTAAAGAGTAATTCTTTACCGTACGAGACATGACATCCGGACGTAACATGACATCAAACATTCTATAACATTCTGCTTTATGATTTATTATCATTTTGTTAGTTCGGGTATGAAACTTATTAGTTGAATCTTTTTTTTATAATGCTATTGTGGAGAAGTATGTGATCATTAGTCATCCACCTTCAGTAGTATTGAACAAAGTGGTTAGTATTTGGAGTTTCAACTCTCTCTTTTTGAGTTATTAGTTCATTTGTATAAAACATTAGTTCTTCTATTTAACTCATTAGTTTTTGTATTTGCATTAGAGCCTGGAAAAGATTCTTCTGTTGATGGTAGTGCAGCAGATATTGAAAGAAATGCTGCTGTTGATGGTAATTTTTAACATATTAGTTATTGTGTATATGTAATTACTTTATGTTTATTTAGTATTAGTTAACATTTTAAATTTGTAGGTTTTATTGGTGTTGTTGAGGATCCCATAAGTGCTGGGATACAAGTTATCATTGAAGAATTGAGAAGCGAAACTAATCCTAGCATTGGTTATATACTTTTTTTTCCTATTTGTGTTTTGTAGTTAAGGTTAAGAAAAACTTTTAGAAAGCAAGGGGCTAGGAAGAAGGTTACTGTTGTTCGAACTACACTTGATGATGATTTTCTTCAAGATGGTAAATTTGGTTATAAGCCTCCTCCAGTGGTGGCTGCAAATGAAAAGGGAAAAGAAAAGGTTTCTAAAGGGAATGGAAAGAACACGGCTGTGAATAAGGCGGATGCGAAGAAGCCCGCTGCGAAGGAGTCCACAACGAGAAGCCTGCAGCCAAGGATCCCATAGTAAAGAAGCCTGCTGCGAAGAAGTCTGATGCAAAGAAGTCTAGTGATAATAATCCCGTAGCGAAGAAGCCCGCTGCGAAGAAGCATGCTGAGAAGAGCCCCATTAAGGATGTTTTGGAGATAAAAGTGGGTCGTCTAAAAAATCATATATTGCGGGAAAGCGCAAGCGAGACATTGGAGATGTTGTGGCTGGAGAATCTGTGTCAAAGAGGAATATTCCCGCCCATCGATTAGTAGGGAGTAGTATTGACGACACAGAGATGACAAAGCAGGTTAAATAAATTGTTGAATTTGAGATTGGCAATGGTTCTAGGTATGTTATATTAGTTTATGTATTTATGACTTTACTTTATGTGTGTAGACATTCATTTTTAATATTTCAGTTTATAATTTTTTTCCAAAATTACTTGAATTATTGAGAGTTTTACTAGTTCAAATATTTTATCCTTTACTTTTTTGGTGTTTCAGTGTTTCGTGTCACTATGAATTTTAACTGTTGATGTGTTAGTTTAAGTTTTTAGTTTCATTGTTTAGTAACTTGTTGTGTATAGTTTCAGCATGAATAGTTCGTGTAGTTGTTCATTTAATTTATGTGTTTAACTGTTTAGTTTTATTATATAACAAGTTGCTCTTTTTTTACTTTATTATGATTTGGTTGTTTATTAATTAAACTTTCTGTTTTTAATTACTGTATGTTTACTTTATGTTTTTATTTTCTTCGTTTGGGTATTTATGTGCATAGTTTGAATATTTACTAACTTATTGATTTTTTTTCAGGATTTCTTAGAAATTTATATCTGGAAACCAGCACATCACGGTCGCAGATCTCTGCTCTAATCTCACTAATCAGCGGAAGGATAATGTTTAGGCGATTGGTTTTGGCAGTCTATTAAAGCTAAGATTGGAGATTGTACTTCCCGCGGGTGTAGTGACATGGTTAGTTATGTATTTTTGGGTATAGTGCATGTGTTCAGCTTGTTGGGATAGATAGGTATTTTGTTATTGCTGACGATGAATATGATGTCATGTGCTTGCCCCGAAACCCTGGACGGAAAGTTGAGCAGAAAAGAAATTATGGCATGGAATTGATCGATAGCTATAAGGCTAGGTTTGGTAGAGAGACAGAAAAAAAATATACCCCTTCACTTGCTTTTTACAAGGATAACTCAACTTAAGGAATGTGGGGATGAGTTTAAAAGACCTTTTGTCATTTATTGCTCTTCGTACTTTTTATCTCCTATAGCTAAGGGTAAGGTAGATATGAAAATCCTTAAAGCCGTTTAGAATGTTGACGAGATGAAGAACCTCAATTGGTGTAGTTTTGTCTTAGATCATATGGCTTCAATGATTATGAGGTATAAGAGCAATGACGAATATCAAATCTATAGTGCTTGTGTTCTTATCCTTCTCATTGAGTATTTGCATAGATTTCCCCTCCATGGGGTGTTGGTGCCAGCATCTCTTCCTCTAGTCCAGCATTAGACTGATGCGAAGTTGAGGGAGAGAGTGCAGTTGTTGGAAATTGGAGGAGGTTGTGACATGACGATCATGGTGAAGGATGGTTACCCAACCAGTTTTGGAGCTCCTTCAGTTCAAACTGAAGTTGTAGCCCCAGTTTCTCTGATTGGGAAGGAAAAGGTCCTTGATGTTATCCCTGAAGATGATAATGCACTGAGATTCAAAATCCCATAGGGAATTATGACCAATTCCAGGATTAAAAGTCTTGCTAAGAATGTAACCTTATATATTTGTTGTGTTAGTTCTGTCTTTTAGGATGATTCTCTATAGGTTTCAGTATTTAGTTTAGTTTTTTATTTTTTTATTTTTAAGTGCTACTTTAGGTGTTTAGTTTTATTATTTGATATTGTTTACTTCCAACATGATTAGTTAACGTTCTTAATTTGTTTTAGGTGTTTAATATTTTATTTCAATTTATGTATGAATTGTTTATGGTTAATTTTATATGAACTATTTATGGTTAGTTTTATTATGCTTTCATTGGGTATTTAATATGCTTGTATATGTGTTTCAGTGTTTAGTTTTCAGTATAAACTTATTGATATTTTTCCTATTCAGGCTTATGATGAGGCTCTCATGATTGCGAAACGTAACTTTGAAATTGTTACTGCTGATATGCATGAGAGATTGGAGAAGGTGAAGAGTGGTGTTGTGGATGAGGCATCACGAGACTTGCAACCAAGTGCAGACACTAGTGCACAAACCCAGATTCAGGAGGAGGACTTAGAAGATTCACAAGAGATTTGGAATGACAAGTTCATTGTTATGGTTGATGAAGGTTGCAACAAATGGAGGAGAAGGACACGGAACCAGCTTCTCCTGACTTTTAACTTGTTTCCTGATGGTGATTTTGGAAGGCCTAAAAGGACCGTCCACAGCTGTGCAATCCCAAAAGAAAGGAGTTTAAGATGTTTGCTTGAACCTGAAATTCAAAACTTGGATTGTTGTGTGATTTGAATATTTGGATTTGTTGAATTTGATAGGTTGTTGAATTTGTTGAATTTAAATATTTTGTGGATGTGTTGAATTTGTTAGGAGTTTAAGATGATTCTGAATGCTTAATTTTCTGGGTTGTTGGATTTGTTTTGTTGTAACTGGATTAAAACTTGTAATTTTGTAAGATGATTCTAGTATCACTTTAGTTCTGAAGTTTATCTCTTTGGTTCTACTGTTTATAGATTTAGTTTGTTATTAAAGTTTTAACAGTTTTTCTAGTAATGATGTTTTTTATATTGAAATTTTTCTTTACTAAATTTGCCATCTTTTCTTATTGTTACTTAATGTATTGTTCTGTTTATAACCATGTGTCTTTAGGTATATTGTTCGGCTATTTATGTATATAGTTCGGTTATTTATTTGATTAGTTCAAAAATTAGAAATTTTCTGACAATGTGTTGTGGTTTACATTTCGACCCTCATATTTTAATTTACTTATTCTAACATTAGTTCATGCATATTTTCATTTAGTTTATTTATTTGAGTCATTAGTTTCAAACACATGTTGCTTGGTTGAATACATTTTATTTAATTAAACTGCATTCGTTAGTTCAGATGTCTAAAGAATTTTAAGAGAAATTTAAATGATTAGTCTCTGAATTTAAGTTAATTTTACAAAATAATAATATAAATACAATGTCAAATGAATCTCGTAGGTCTACACTTGTTGCTTTGGTGTCTTTGTACCAAACTCTTTTGTCTTTGGTTTCTTTCTTTTCTTCCATCCTTCAATTCTCTTGCATCTTCCTTTTTCTTTGTGGGAGATGGATCTTGGATTGTTGGTGGTTTAGTGATGGAAGATTCTACTACGCTGCATGAATTTTCATGTTCCTTTGTAATTTTTGAGACAAGAATTTCATCTACCTTTTCATTATCTTTTTTTAAGCTTTCTTCAAGAATTTTCCGGGTTTCTATGTCACCTTCACATTTTAGGACCAGATTGTAGTAGTTTCTTGCCATTTGGTGTCGCCATGGAACTTGTCTTTGATTTTGTCCAGTTCTTGATTTTCTTGTGCTGCTTTCAGTTTGTCTCATTCTTGTATTTTAGCAAGCTTTGTCCATCGCTTCAGAATGTATTGTGATGGCATCTCAATGATTGAGTTGATGTGCAATATTCGGATATAGTGAAAGCAGAGCATTCCTTGTATAAAAAGATAACCGTGCATATATACAAGTTAATAAGATAAACATCCGTACTAAAGATCTAAAGCAAAAAATGTCTTGATTTTAAAGTTAAATATGCAAATGAAGAACTAATGACACGCATATATATAAACATGTTATGAAACCTGCTTAAAATGGTGAACGTGTGAACCAAGAGCTAATGATCCAAACAGAATAACTAAAGATAATAACATAAGAGATAACATGTATATTATATTTCGCCAGTATATACCTATTTCTTCAAAAGTTTTGCAAGGGCAGTTTATTTCCACCATTCCACTTTGTTGTGTGACGGTCACAATTTCAACTTTAGTATCATCTTCTTCTAGACTTACTTCATACTTAGTTGCCGATCCTAGGGCAAAAACTTTAGATGCGTTGGTTGCTTGTTCAAAATTGTATTCCTTATCAAATTTAGAGTACATTGACAATGTGTACTCTTGAGCTACATGTTTGAGTAGTTTTGATCCATGTATAGCTGACTTTGGCATTGATTTTGAGCATTGATTTTCCTTTGTTATTTCCTTTCCTCTCTAGCGATCAATAGTATTATTGAAAATGGTTAAGAACCTGTTGAGTGTGGTCATTTTGCTGGCGTAGAATGACAAAGCTTTGTTTGTGTTCCACTTCGTTGTGATGAAAAAGTTCCTGCGGAGAAAAAAATCTTTGCTCAATGGAGGGCACCACTTATCTCCAATAGAATAAAGCCTCTTGAACCATTCCTTGTCTTCAAAGTGAAAATTCTTGATCATATTGTTCCATGCCATTTCAAATTCATCTTTTTTTTTACAATATTTTAAACAATGTTCAAATGTTTCCTTGAAAGGACCATCCTTTTTTAATTCACCAAAATGACTGATGACATTTTGTCTAATGTGCCATAGGCACAATCTATGCCTTGTGTTTGTGAAAACCTGTAAAATTTCATGAATAATTTTATTCAGAACAAGTTCATATATAAACATATGCTCTAAACAAACTAAACACGAACTAAAGGCATAAACATGGAATGTAATTGTTAATTTTTTTCAATAATTAGGTGTTCTTTTTGAGAAAGAATACTGAAATTATACATAAGATGTTCTTTTTGAGAAAGAATAACCATTATTTTTTAAATACAAGAACTAATGAACTAAAGACTAAAGGTAAGTATATAAACATATCAACCCAAAATAGTCTAGATCAATCAAATTTAAGAATGGTCACCTTTTTTATTGCTTTGGTCATGGCTGGATCTTGCTCTGTAAATATTGTTACTGACTCTTTACCACCCATTGATTTTCTGAAAACACCAAGAAGTCATTCAAAAGTTGAACCTTTCTTGTCGGCAATGAAAGCACAGCCACACATCACTATATTGCTGTGGTTGTTCATTTCGAATATTGGAGCGCAAATCAAGTTGTATTTTTTGGTCCTGTTTGTTGACGAATCATTTAACAAAGTTAGATAATATCACTCCATGTGTTAGTGCAGTTACACCATTTATTTAATATGTTACTTCGTATGTTTCAACAAATTTAAAAATACCTAAACTTTCTCAACAAAATACATATATGACAATTTTAGACCTTGTTGAATTATTAAGCAGAATTATATCACTTTTATTCATGTCTTCATGCTGTTACATCGTGTGTATAAAAAATTACTTTATACGTTTTATCAAATTTAAAAACAGCCAAATTTTCTCAAAAAATGTAAATAGCCAATTAGATAGCATAATAATATATTTTACTTCATGTGTTCATGAAGTTACATCGTGTTTATCAAATTACTTTATGTGTTCATGCCGTTACTTCATACGTTTAAATGTATTTTACAAAATCTAAATCATACATGCATGTTGTGTCAAATACCATAAGATCTTCGTAGAGGGAGTATTCTTCCTTCATCATTAAGTCCCTCCAAAACAATGTTGTTAACCTACCATTATCATCCAATTTAACTCTGAGAAGAAATCTTCCTTTTGAGAAGAAATGTATGCAATTGAATTCTAGATATTGAAAAATCATCGAACAAAGTTTAATATTTTTACTTCATGCGTTAATACAATTACATAATTTATTTAACATGTTACTTAGTAAGTTTTTGAAAATTTAGAAACACCTAAATTTTCTCAAATGAAATGTATAAAGCCATTTTCATATATCGATTTTATACACTTTATTTCTTTACTTCATGTGTTTATCAGGTAGAGTGGTTTTCCTGACAGGCAGTCTGTCTATAAGTTTATGGACAAACCACTTATTTATGACCTTATATACTGTATTTGTTAAATTAGATATTAAATTTTGAAAATATTTTTTCATGTTATACAATATATTATTATATTTTCACATTCAAATGAATATTATTACTTGTTTTAAATTTTAAAATGCAATATTTAAATTTTATAAAAAAAATTACAACATTTAAGATAAAAACCAAATGGACTATCCACAAACTTATGGAAATGCCGCCTTTCCTAAGATTTTCTCTATCAGGTAAGATTATGTATTTAATATATTAATTCAGAAATTGGAGAAAATATTTCAATACCAAAATATTGAGAAAAAAATCCATCTAATTAGATATTGAAGAATCATCTTAAAATTTTCAATCTTTTTAGTTCATGTATTCATTCAGTTATATCATTTATTTACTATATTACTTCATACGTTTCAAAAAATTAAGAAACACTTACATTATCCCAACAAATTTCATAGCCAAATTTTAGAACTTGGGAAATTGTCCAACAGAATATTATCATGTTACTTCATGTGTTTATGCCGTTACATCCAGTGTTCATCATATTACCTCATATTTTCCAGAAAATTATAAAACACATTCGTTTTCCCAAAAAATTGCATATAACCAAATTTTAGACCTTGGGAAACCGTCCATTAGAATATTATCACATTAATTCATTTGTTCATGCTATTAGATCAAGTGTTCATCATACTACCTCATATGTTTCAGAAAATTTTAATAAACACCTACATTTTTCCCAACAAATTGCATATAACCAAATTTCTTACCTTGGGGAATTTTCCATCAAAATATTATCGCGTTCCTTCATGTGTTCATGCAGTTTACATTCAGTGGTCATCATATTACTTCATACGTTTTTAAAAAAATTTTAAAAAAAACCTACATTTTTTTTCACAGCATGCATGTAACTGAATTCCAGATTTGGAAAAAAGGAATTCGCAATTTAAAAACGTTAACTCATGTGTTCATGAAATTATCATGCGTTTAACTGTATATACAAAATCAAAAGTGGAAGTAAACTTGTTGAATTTTCATATTGAACATATTCGTTGTTTTTTCCCTCATACAAACCAATTTCATTGCCTTGAATTGCTTTGTTTTCCATACATTATAACAACATCTTAGATCACAGATTTCAACCGTTAAAACTAAGATTTTAAACCGTAATACTAAGATCTTAGATCGTTGATTCATATCATTGAGATTTCACCATAAAACTAAGATTTTCAGCCGTAAATTTCATATTGCCTCAATTATTTCACCTTTGCAGATCTTAGAAACTTTAAAATCTGTTGTTCTTCGATCTTTTTGTCGCTAAATTCCATAAAATTTTGTCGCAAAATCCAATTTCGTCAGATTTGCAGAAAATTAGATTCTGATTTCGGAGCTTGATCGCGAACTTGAACCGTAGATTTGCAGAGCTTTGATCGGCGATTTCAGAGCTTGAATCTGGTGTTTAGTAGCATGAATTTGGGATGAGTTTGAAGAGCAATGAAATTCGTTCATTTTTGGGAGGAAAATATCTGGTAGTTATTTTGGAGGGGAGAGAAAATTTGGGTTTTGACCATTTTTATTATAACCCGGTTTTTGATCCATTTTCAGTCTATTTTCATATTTTGCAATTTTCTTCCTATTTATTGCAATTTGGTTCCCGATCTCACCATTTGCTATAGTCTCACGTGAATTTTTAATTTTATTTTTTTGCTTAAAACCATTATGAACGTTATATTAATAAAGAAATACACGGATATTCTTTCAAAAAAAGAAAGAAATACACGGATATTATTCAAGAATCTTGTAATTTTTTACCAAATTGTAATTAAGGAGTAAAATTGATTATTTATACAATCCCATTAAATAAAGCAAAACCAAGTCCAAGCAAAATTGGCATTTTACCGTCACAGGCCATTTTGTTGGTGCCCCTGAATTCACTCCAATTTGATCATCAAACGAGATGAGAAAATAAAAATACCAAAACAGCAATGATTCGGTTTGAGTCAATCTTGTTTCGATCCCCCAAGTCCTCTCTCTCTCTCACATGCACGACCCATGCCATGCATCATGCTCTACACCCTGAAACTCACTTCAATCTGGGGGGTCCACATCTTCGGTCTTCAGACTCTCCACGTGTTCTCCATCAATTTGACGGTGTGTAAAACCATGGCCACTTCTTCCGCATACTCACCCATTCCACATGCTCTCTTCCGAACCTCCTCAACAGTTCTCTCCCACCAACAGGAGGGGATAAAGGATGTTCACTTGGAAGTTGGGATGGCAAAATGGGTTAAATGGGTTATTTTATTTTTAAATTTGGATGGATATAAACAAAATGGATAATGAGTAATTGAAAAATAAGAGTGTGGCGAGTTAGCTTTGCATGTTGACGGTAGCTTTATTCATGTGGGTTAAAACTCACGGTTTACCCACATGCGTTAGTATATAAATTCATATGGGTCAATATATGAGTTGAAACCCACGAGCTTACCCATATTGGTTGCTATATACTATATAAATCTATATGGGTTGAAATTCGTGGGTTTACCCATTTTTGACATGTGAGTTGAAAGATATTTGATCTACGGATTGAGCAGGTTTTTAAATCTAACACGTTTTGACACGACCTATTTTTAAACCCGTCATAAAATGGATTGAAATGAGCTATACTCATATTTTTTAATTACTCAACACATATTAAACCTGTCAATTCATTTGCTACCCTTAAATTATCCAGTGTTTAATATATACCAACGGGATCGCGCGGTGTTTGTGATATACATTTTTGTAAAACATTTTGTTGATGATTCTTTAAATATTTTGTAATATTTATTGTGACGCTCACATTTTTATATATTTCACTGATGACTCTTGATGACTGTGTAATATTTTATTATATTAATTTGATTAAATCATCTTATGATTCAGTGGTAGAAATGTAGTTATTCGAACAATTTGATTACTTCTCACATGATTCATTCTAATTATAAGCATGTTATTAACACTTTGGATGTCA
>JAULKM010065463.1:0-12151 GCA_032355605.1 Rubia tinctorum | reverse complement strand
GATCTGGGGTTGGTGGATCTGATATTTTTGGAGGCTGGGATGGTGATTTTTGCTTTTCGGTAATTATTTACTGTAGTTGGTAATGGAGTAGGATGGTAGTTTTGGCTTAACGGAGGAGGCGGGTGAAGAATGATGATCCAATTACCGTGGAAAATGGGGTGATTATGTCGTCTTCCATTTATTGGATTATGGCCAAATCCAGCCATTCACATCAAATTCTCTTCTAACACATCACAATGGTTATTAAACTTGAGTACCTCTTTTGAAATACGGTATTTCCATAAGTCATAAAAAGATGTTTAAAGTGTAAATTAGAACAAATGAAGATAAAAATTCCGGGTTGCATGAATCGGGTAAGAAACTTTATAACTACTACACGTTGCATAATAAATTTTTAATATTGCAACTAAAACCTTTAACCTTTTATTATTTTTATTAAACCTCGTCTTTCCATAAACCTATGGAAAGAAGGTCTTTCCCAAGAACTTGTCATTAAATTTACCATGACAGCCACCGTATAATAGAAATTGTTTGTTTGGTGCTGTCAATCGAAGTATTGAAGTCATTTTGACTAATATAAACCAAATTTGTCCAAAAATAACATACTCCCTCTATTTTGTTATTTATGACACGCTTACTATAAATGAATATTTTCTTTTATTTGACATTTTTTCCATTTTGGCAATATTCCTTCAATTTCATCCACTCATTCTATTTTTTACTTTCTACATTCAATTTCATCCATTCATTTTCTTCACATAAATCCAAGCACCTAAACATATGGTGCTATAAATAAAAAACGGAAGGAGTATCAATATTATAATATGTTACTGATTTTAATTCTTTACAATATATAATCAATCATAACTTGTTAAAATATATAATTTCTAAAGATATATTTAAAAGTATAAATATCTCATATTATTTATTATTTATATATATATATCACTAAAGAAAATCCAATCAAACACACAATTTGAAATAGCAAAATATTCAAATGTTTTTTATAAAATGATAAGGTGCTTTTGATATGAATATGTATACATTTTATTTATTTATTATATATGACAAAGTCTTGTTTTAGACCGAATAACTGTTAAATGATGACATTTTATAATTAGTGAGACTAATTAGGTCATTTGATTTTTATTTTTATTTATTGCAATGAGATACACATAATATGATAACATTTTAAAAATGAATCTCACGTATAAATAATTACTTTTTAAAAAATTTAAATGAAATATTATAAAAATAATCAGTTTTTATTATATTCAGTATTTAAATATTTCTAACTAAATTAATTGTTTCACTTCATAACCCATATAGTTTTCCTTAGATGACTAAACTTTAAAATTTTAAATAAACTTTATTTTCAATTTAAACGTAAAACACAAAATATACATCCTAATATTTTAATTAATAATATCGCGCAACGCGCCATTACTCCGCTAGTTTTATGAAATTTTGAAAATTGTTTTTTTTAATAATTACAACCGTGATAAGCGTAACTCTTTATAATAAGTCAATTAATATGATTTTTAAAAAAATAGTTAATTAATATGATTAGAAAGATTAATCTAAATATAATATCACAGGGTTACAATGTCATTTGTATTCCCATAATTTATCAACTATTACAAATAATCTAAAGAACTTGATAAACATTAACCCGCTATACATGATTTTAGGATCTTAAATTTTAAACTAAAAATTATCTCTTGGGAATACGATATTCTTAGGTATACTAGTATACCAAATATTTGCTTAGGAGAATGTCTCATGATTATTACTTGTCCAAAAGCTATAGACGTGTCAAAGATCTTATTGCAATTTGGAAAATTGGAGAAGAAAATGAAGTGGATCGCGGGTTGGGTTATATCAAATGTGGGTCCGGTTACAAGAAAGCTTCCTAGATCTTCCTTCTTCTTCTTCTTCGCCTTGGTTTCCTTCTTCGTCATTTTTCCGTCTCCAATGCGCAACTGCCTTGGTTTCCTTCTCTATTTCTTCTCCATTCCAATCTCTTTCCTTCCTTCTCGTTTCTTCTTCTTCTTCTCTGTTACTTCGCCACCTCGATGAACCATCCAACATCGAATCCTTCGATCGAATATGACCTACAAGATGTTCAGATCCTCAACAACGAAAACCTGCAAAATTGAAATCAACAAAACTTCACGTAGATTCAACATCGAAACAATTCAACCTGTGAAATTTCAATGTGATTAGAACAAAATTCAATTCAAATATATTGAAATTTTAACTCCTACAAATCAGATTGTTCCAAACTACACTAAACGAGGTAACCACTGCAAATTACAAAACTTTTGTTGTAGAATTGGACATGAACGAAATATATAAAGCAGTGAATCTTTCAATTCAATTGCTATGAACATGTAAAAAAATCATGTGGCAAACATTAGCAAAATGAACTATATGATGCAGAATATTTTCATATGGATTGTGCATCTGTTGTCTCACAATATGTATCATTTGTATTGAAACACACATTTATTTATTTTTAAATTAAATATGGATTATGAAACTTTGTCAGGAGTTAGTGTATAAGTTAGGTTATGAATTGTTTCTGTTTTGTTAAAACATACATATGTTAAACTTGAACTAGTCTTTGTTATGGTACATAGAACATAGGATGCAAAAATATGGTAGTTTAAAAATGTCATATAAATTGTGTATTGATTACTTTAAAACATGTACTATTAAAAGAAAAATGTGTATTTGATTTAAAACTGTCAATTCTTTTTTATGAATAGTAAAGCTTTGTTGGGAGGTAGTGCATACGTTATCTTATGAATCGTTTATGTTTTATTAAAACATGCATAGGTTAGTCTACCACTAGTATTTCTTATAGTACACCGAACAAAGGTTACATATTTCTTATACTGTATTTAATACCTTACAACATGTATTGATTACATTAAAACATATATTTGTGTTCAAACACATTAGTAGATTTCCCTTATTTAAATCAAAGAGATGTCACTGAAAGTCTTACCATCGTGAAAGCAACACATGTAGAAGTATTGCATACCTTGTATAAAAACATGCAAATGGTATCAGTTTTTGATACATGAAAAGCTCTCAACTTCTGAGAGAAGGGAAGATGCATGATAAATACTACAAGTGTTTGTGTGCTATCAACCAAATAGCTCTAAATGATACATTATCAACCTTATCACTTGTTAGACCTTGCAGGTAATTCCGCAACAAAAAAGAAGAGGAAAAGAAAGGATTTGGTAATAGAAACATAAGTGTAAAACTAAAACATATATCTGGGTAGGATATGAAAAGAACATTGAATTAAACATAAGGGTATTCATTATTCGTTGAACAAAATCTCTCGTTAGGGAAGTTAAAGTTACAGTTGTATTCCTATCTAGATTAACAATAGTCTCTAATAAAATGGATCAATTATCAATCTTTAAAGGCGAATCATCTTTGAATTCCTAGAGTTCAATGTTACGTCTCGTGGAGTCCAATTTTCAGTATTTTCCTATTCCTTAAAAGTTATAACACCTGCAAAAATTCACACACGTTGAACACTAACAAATGCAACATATAAGTAAACAGATGCAGTTCCTAATTCAAGATAAACAATCAACAACAGATGAAAATAAAAAGTTATACACATTAGAACTAATAAGGGCACACTGGATACTAACATATGCAACATATAAGTAAACAAATGCAGTTCCTAATTTAAAATGAACAATCAACAACAAACCAAAAAAAGTCATACACAGTACAACTAACGAGTACACACTGGATACAAACAAATGAAACATATAAGTAAACAAATACAGTTTCAAATTCAAACGAACAATCAACAACAAATTAATATAAAAAGGCATACACGGAACAACTAACAAACACACACTGGGTACTAATAGATACAACATATAAGTAAACAACTGCAGTTCCTGATTCAAAACGAACAATCAACAACAAAAATAAAAGGCACACAATACAACTAACAAGCACGCACTGGATACTAACATAAACAACATATAGGTAAACAGATGTAATTCCTAGATCAAAAGAAACAATCAACAAGTTTGTTTTAACAAGTTTGTTTTAACAACAAGATGAGTATTCAAATCCAATTAGATAAAAACACACATAGCAACTCAAAACATGGGAAAATGATACATATCCAACGCTAAAAAGAAAATCAAATTAACAACAAATAACTAGCACAAAATGATAACAAAAACAATATATACAGACCACATAATGAAAAGAGAACAAACTCTAACTATCTGATGAATCTCAAATAAACGAATGAACAACCTAACCAGAATCGACACTGAAAAGCAAATAACGTACGGAGAAGATGCCGGAACTGAGGTTAAACAACTATGGAGAAATCGGCGGTGGTTACGAGAGAAAGCGAAGTCGATGGCAACAAAGGTTACGAGAGGATAGTACGTCAAAACCGGCAATAGTAGAGGTTACGGGGGGAAGCTACGGTGAAACGGTGGCAAGGCGTAAGTGAGAAAAGGTGAAAGTTTCAAGAGCAGGTCGTTAGAGAGGAAGATATCGATCTGATAAGGAAGTAAAAATAAAATAAAATAAAAATGTTAAACGAAAGTGGCATTTATATAAAACCATCAATTTCTAGTAATTACAAATTAAATCTCATTTTACAGTCAAGTCTCTGACATATCCGATCCTTTAAAAAAAGTCACATTTTTTAAAGACTCTCTTTACCTAGATGGAAAAATAAACCACAACTTAAGGAGAATGTCTCATGTTGAACGACATTAACATTAAACCAACCATACTCCCTTCGTCCCATCATAAGTTGCACAAATTTTTTTTCACAGTTTTCAACATGTTTGACAGTTAATATGTTTGACCACGTATAATAACTACAAATAAAAAGTCAATATTCAGAAACTAGTTATTACGACGAATGCAACAATATCACATTAGATAGTATTATTGTTTATATATTTGTTCAAATATATGGTCAAAATTTAACGATGTTGACTGTCAAATAGTAAGTGTACAGCTTATGTTGGGACAGAAGGAGTAGTAAAACTCGTTCTCATAACTTTTCAATTTTATTATAATTATTTATATTTCGATACTCGTTTAAAAAATCTTCCAAATTAAAAGAATATTGTTGCATTAAATGAAAACTAACATTAAATCATCCCATTAATTGTATTAATTATAAAATGACTCTATATAACGGTTAGACGATCTAAAACAATACTTTGTGCATCTTTATCTGATTTCATAATTTTCGTTATATTGTAGAAGTGATCTGATTAAATCATTTATAAAAAGTACTTATGATAAAATTAGATACATCCAACATTTTCGGTTTAAAAAAATTATATTCTAATTTAACAATGGACATTATAATAGTACAACAAAAAATATTATAATTCAACAGTGGACATTATAATAGTACATCAACAAAATATTATACTTCATCGTTTCATTGGATTTGACACATTTTCCTTTTATTATTGTTTTTACTAGTTTGACATACTTTCCTATTTGAGTTTCTTTCAATTTCATCCACTTATTCTACTTTGAAAAAGTGTTTATATAAGCCTATATAATTCACATAAGTGCCAATATAACCTTCTGACAATTGAAAGTGCCAATATAACCCTAGATAATAAGTGAAAGTGTAAAAATACCATTTTCGACAACTTTTAGCCGGAATTATGTGAAAATACATTTTTGCCCTCCTGAAGAATTTTTTTTGTAAAATAGGAAATGACATTATTGTCCTCAGCGTCATTAGTATCCCAATTATTGTCACCGGACCGCCGCCATTCCACTATCGGACCACCGATGCACCGCCGCCGGACTGCCGGACCAAGGAGGGTTATATCAGCACATTGTGAAATCTTATAGGGTTATATCAACACATTCGTAAAAAGTGTAAGGTTATGTCAGTACATACTATCAAAAACAAATTGTCATATCTGTACAAAATCAATGTCAACCGCATAGAATTGCCATTTCAACCTCTTCTATCAATCACCAACGTTTTAGAGTGTGATTTCGGCAGTGAAAGAAGAGCTTTGACGAGGTTGACACAGAGGAAGTTGAAGTGGAGCTGCGGAAACCCATAAAAATGGTATTTTCATTCGAAATTCTCATTAATTCACTAAGGTAATGCGATATTGAGTTTGACATGCTATTTTCTTTTGCTTCTAGTTATATGAATAGAGATATGGAGTATATATAGTATAGAATATAGGGGGTTTTGATGATAGTTTTGTTAATTTTGTTGTGTTTAGTCCAGATTGATGATTGGATGACCTTTGGTGTTGTATGTGTAGTTGTTATTTTGATTTTTTTACCTAGGTTTTTTTATGTTGACGGATTTTGAAATGAGGCTAGGATATGTGATTATGGTGTTTGACATGAATTAGGGTGTTATGATGTCGAATTTAAGGTGTATATGATGTTATAAAATGATAATGGTGTACGTGATGTTGTGGTCGCCCAAGGCCAGCCGAATGTATTACCACACTCTTTGATTTTTATAGTATTTCTAATATAACCCTACATTTTTTTCCAAATATGCTGATATAACCATATACGTTGTAGGAATGTGCTGATATAACCCTCTCAGTTTTCATAATGTGCTGATATAACCCTACATGGTCCAACTGCAGCGCGGAGGTGGTTTGGCGGTGGTTCAGATGTGGTCTTGCAGTGGTTTGGCGGCGGTATGTAAGGGTATAATTGTCCACCTAAATTCAGCTTTTGGTGGTCTTTTTGTCATTTTATGGGGGTTAACGACCGAAAAAGTACAGTCAACGCCAAATGTTCACCAAAGGATTATATTGACACTTTCATCAATTACGTAGGATTTTATTTATTTTATTTTGGAATTTTTGATTATTTGAGGGTTATAGCACATTCGTAAGTATATAGGGTTATATTAGTACATTTCCCTTATACTTTTTTCCCTTTTCTAAATTCAATTTTATCTACTCATTTCATTCACCTAAGTCCAAGTACCTAAGTGTATGGTGTCAAATCTAACGAAACGGAGGTAGTAAGTAGCACATGAAAATATATACAAACATGTTTTCCATCTCATGTGGGTGGCGTCCATGGTCGGAGCGATAAAACATGATTTCATCCTTAATTGACACTATCTTACCTAGGGTTGTAACTCTAAAACTAAAAAGTCAAACGTCCACTACCACCATGACTTCTCCGTATGCCATTTTTTTCAAAGAAAGAGTCGGCTCATTCTCTTTAAAATATAGAAATGAGTTACAATTTATGGTCGACTGTATGCACAATCACCAGTGTTAATTTATCCACTTTTAACTGATAAACTACTAATACTGCTAGTCTATCTTTTGTTAAAATTGATGAATAGATAAACTTTAAAACATCGTAAATAAAATGGGAATAACATATCTGTAATAAGGTGGGATGAACTCCCACATGGCTGGCTCATAAAGAGTGAGTGGGGTGAACCTCCCACTTGAGCTCCACACCAACATGGTGTATCAGAGCTTGCTCCACACAAACCTGGGTATAGAGACTTAAATACCACCATTTTAAGGGGGAGAACCCAAGTTGCGTCTGCTCAATCAAACACAATGCCCTGCTTGCCTTGGTGGATGAATGAAAGGTGTTACGTAGAATAAAGTGGTCCACCTGTACCATGATTATGTCTGACAGTCTCGACCTCAACCCACCGAAAGTTGTCTCAATTCAAGCTAGCATCCCGAATTAAACAGTCACGCTAGCACACAATATACTTAACATTTCTATCTTATAAGCACGAAGATATATAACCCAAGTCAATTTGGACCTTCAAGATATGTCGATCTATCCTGAAATGTCCAAACTAACCGTAGTCTATTTGGCAGAGACCTTTTAATCTAATGCTATAGACAAAAAGGGACCCAATTTTGAAAACCGCCTTTCTCAAAACTAAGAGAGCGGAAGAAAATGAACCTAAAGTTACTAAGCTGACATCAGAGCAAAAGTACAAAGGCACCGGAACTGGAAAGGGAAGTGGTGATAAATCGGCCCAACTTAGGTAAGAAAAAACCAGTAAATATGTTCATTTAACCCAATATGATGACCCTATTAAGCAATTCCAAATTTGACCAAACCTGTCACTGCCCTATTTGGAGGATCTGACCCACGATTCATAATTGTCGTCTGCGACGTTTCTGCCAGTCACCCTTAGAGAAATATTACCAAAATTTTGTGGTGTGAGGTCTGGGATGAGCCGCTGTACGCCACCTTCAGCGATTGTGCGCTGGATCTGGGTTTGCGTTGCCATGTGCCACCCTTAGCGACCGTGCCGCCGTGCACCACCGACGTCAACTGTGTGCCACCCTACTTCTCGCGTGAAGGTCTTCACCTTCTTCGCGCAACATCGAACACTGCCGCCGCTCTGGATCCGTCACCCGGCCGAGCACTTTCGTGCGACTTAGGGACCTTCTTCTCCCGCGACAGTGATCATTGTAGTATTATTGAGGGAGTGATCAACTAACGATTAGACTAAAGACTAATTATTAGGACGTTTTTAAATTTAGAGGTCAGAATATAGTTATTATTTTTTGGGATCCTTTATGTAATACTTACTTGAATTCAAGGATCGAATTGCAAATAGTTGCAATTAATTGCCCTAACCCCCCTTTCTCCATCTATCTCCTTTTTCATTCCTTCTACTTCCGCCGCTACCTTCTATTTCTGCTTTTACATTCATTCCTTTGTGGTGGTGCACGAGGCCAGCTTTTAGAACGCCGATGCAGTGTCCAGAACTGTGGAGGGATGCGCTAACGCCGTCTTTTCCCCCAGCTCGACTCACAATTTGTGTGGCGACTATATGTAAACACTGATCCGACACTAAAATATGAAAAAACCCATCAAAATTATCCAGGTTTAGCATTTGGCACTCATCCAAAATTGTGAGTCAATGTGTGTCATCTGTAAGTAATAATTGTATAATCCAGATGGTCAGGCAGGCTAATACTAGAAAGGATGTATTGTTCTCCTCTTGATTCTTTTCTTTTCTTTACTATTTCTTTTGGTTGTGATGGGGAAGAAAGAAGTAAGGTGAACAAGTTGTACTATCTCTGGTATGAACCTCCTAGTGAAAATTCTGGATTACGGAATTGAAATATTTGATCAAATTAAGGGATATGCAAACCTTAATTTTGTCGCACGAAATTGATCACAACTAGTCTCGGAAATGTTCTCAATCTCAAAAATTTGCTCACTAACTAGCTCGCATGATTAGTTCACAAATAAAGGGTATTGATAATTAATTAACCCGCAAGATTAAACAACAATGAAAACGCTTGCAAGCAAAGAATATAAACTCGAAATTCTGAATATTTGATTAATAAAAAATGGTGAAAAAAATCGTCCAAGGCCTCCCCTATTTATAGGGTTAAAATCAGCCAAACCCTAATTCTAATCAGAACGGGATTTGGTAATTTCTGTCAGAAACTGAGAAGACTTATGGTAGTTTTAAGAAACTAAAATCACATCTAACTAAAATACCTAAAATAACCTGATTATGGCAGAAATTCATCAAGATGAATTCTTGAATGAATATTTTCTTATCCAATTTTACCAAATCTAATTCTAGTCAAATCAAAACTGAATATTCTAAACCCTAATCGACTAATTTTCGAAATTAAATCCTTCAAAGCCGACATGGCCGAATTTAATTCCGAAAATTCAAAATGAAAATTTTATAATAGTTACAATGATCAAACAATCTCATTAAAAAAATTCAGTGGGAAAAAGAGTATAGTGTTCTTCACGATATTTTCAATTTCTCTACACTCTTGAACAAATAATCCAAGAACTTGTTGATGTTGATTTCTTCTTCAATTTTTCATAATGAAATTAATCAATCAAAGCGTTTAAAGCCACATCTCTAAGTTTCATTCTTGCTCCAGCGATAGGACCTACCATGTCACTTAGAGAATGCCAAACATATCATTTAAATGTTTGATCAAGGTTTGACATGTCGTAATTTATGGTAGTAGTAGTCTTTACATTTGCCTCAATCTCTGTTTCTTTATTAGTAACACATTGATGAATGGATGATGGAATTGAATTGAAAGATAATAAAATTGAAATGAGTGAATGTATTGCCTTAAATTTATCATAATTAAAAAGTGTCAATGTAAAAAAATATCTCAAACTTGAAAGTGTGTTTGGATGGAGGGAGAGAAAGAAGGTGTGATCTATTCGGGTCTGTCTTTAGTATCAAAGCTCTTAAACAATCAACGGTTTGTCCTCAACAATAATTACTAAAAGAAGGCTTAATGTTTGGCTTTGCATAGCCATGCGTCTAATGGTCTCGATCTGGGGAATGTCTCTATTATGCTAAATCAGCGGTTTTATCATGGTTGTTTTGTTTCGGCAATTTTAGCAATCTTGTGGTCAATTATGTGTCTTGCATTGATGGAGTCCAGAAGAAGGGGTAAAGGTCATGACATTAAGATAGTGAGTTAGGGTGGAGACAAGTCTTAATTTTGGGTCCCTATGTTTGGTAGAGTTGTGCTTATAAGCGAAATTAGCTTATTTTGAAAGCAGGGAGACCAACTTCTACTTTTCCCCTGAAAATTACTTTTACTTTCAAAATAAGCTATTTTTTAGCACTTTACCAAACACTAAAAAGTGTTTTGCTTATAAGCAAAACAACTTATAAGCTCTACCAAACAAATCCTATAAATGATTAGGGATCGAAGGTGAAATGGAGGTGGTGGAAAAGCCCTAAACTGATAAGCCTTTAAGAGGCTTGATATATTATATTTGAAGTAATTCCTGCTAGGGGAAAAGCCAATCGGGTACTGGAAAGATTGGGTCACGGTAATTAGCCGCAGCGGCGGAACTAGGGGGCGAGCCGGTACGGCCGCTCCCCCAAACTCCGGTAACTGAGGAGTATATATGAAATCCGTCCCTGTCCCGCCCCAACCCCGCCCCGCCCCTCCTGAAAATGTGGTCTAGTTTCGTCACTGATTAGCCGTTCCTTGGTGCAAGAGAATCGCTCATCTATGACGGCTTCTCCAGTATTCATTGCCCGTGCCTTTTGTCTTGAGAGAACTGGGAGGTTATCGAAAAAACACTGTATTCTGCCAGTAATTTACCAAGGAAGAAGAAGAAGTTAAGAGAAGGAACGCATGGATAATTTGTCTTGGAAATGGAAAAGGAAAAACAATTTTGATCTGGAAATCTTTTCTCCAAATCAAAGGGTTATCAGTGATCATTGGCTCGAGACCTAGGTGATCACATGCTAAATTATAATGCTAAGATGCACTGCAAAAGACTTGAAATGAAGGGGTCATTTAATTTTACCTTTTCACCCTTACACCCACGTTTTGAGTTTAAAGCATGTGTTGAATTAAAATTCAGGAAGGGTAGGGTTGTGTATAAAAGAAGCAGTGGAGGGAGAGCTAGGGCACTTCAATTAAGCACAAATCTACCGAGGAGAGTCCAGAAGAAAATACTCAATCCTTCCTAGTTTACTCCCGTTTCACAAAGCTTTCAAAACTCACCTAAAATGTTCAACAGTTTTTTGCCTGATTCTGACCTAGAAGAGTCCACTGAGGACATACATGGAAATTTCAATGATCAGACTGCACGTATTCAAGTGGCCGGAGAAGATGACTCAGGTCCTCTGGCGTGCATGTCATCAAGACTCACGAGGAGGAGTGGGAGGCTTCAAATAAGCAGTGATGAGCACTGGAATTTCTTCCACAATGAAAGGGATAACATCAGGAACGGTTTTAGGGTTTCCGTTGTGGTAGATGAAGGAGTACCGTACATCAAACATAGGTCTGCAGTTACTACTTCAGGGATACATGATTCAAGACTCATGCATGGGGGCAATACGATGGAGGAAGGCGTTTATAACCCTTATGATTTGAATGCGAGTCATCAAGGGGAGTCTTCAACCCAATGAGCAATCAGGGCAAGATTTAGGAACCTAATGGAGGGTGCCTTCACTAATCAGTGTTGGGTAAACCTGCTGTAATACTCATTCCAATGGAACGATATATACAACCTTGGATGATTGTGGTAAAAATTTCCTGGATATCGATGTGAGTCGCGTTACGTACGCTTTCCTTAAAGAGTAATTCGACCCTATTATAGCCTTGGGTTA
>JAULKM010065452.1:0-12151 GCA_032355605.1 Rubia tinctorum | reverse complement strand
GGAGAGGGGTATTTATAGTCTAGGAATTAATAGAGAAAAATAACAAAATGGGCTGCTAGAGCCTTTGTCACGGACCATGCCAAATTGACACTGGCCATGTACATGGACTGTGTCAAATGGACACTGATCGTGACAAGCTCTCTGCCCAGCTTCTACCAATTTCAAGAATAACTGGCATTCTCTTCAAAATTCCATCTCTACGGGTGAACCATTGATCCATTTTGTGAGTTCTTGTAGTCAATTTTGTAGTGATCGAGAAGACGAATCCAATGATACCACCCTCAGAGTTTGGTTCTTCTTAAATTGTTCCTATAAATTGTTTAAAACTTTTGGATCACAATTCCTCCGCTTCTTTGTCTTCCTTCTCCGACCCTTTTATCTTCTACCTTGTTTTGACTCGTTGTAGTCAATCTCCTACCATCCTTGCGAATGTCCTTCATAAAATACTCCAAAGTGCTTATGAGCAATCTACAAATTAAGCTCACAAAAGGAATCTAGATACTCGTAAGGACCAAAAATTCAGTTGACTCAAAATAGGTTAAAAATGAAGGATTTAGATACGAAAACCAAAAACGGTTATCTAAACCCCTAATGATGTAAACCAACCGAAATATAGCAATATTTCAACAAAAATATAACAAAAGAGATGTTAAATGCTTCAGAAAATACATATATTAGGCGTCTCATGAGTACATAATGTTATCTCTAATGATCTCTAGTCCGAAACAACCGGGAAATGATATCGATGTGTACCTAGCCCCCTTGGTGGATGACCTAAAAAATCTGTAGGATCCTGGAATGATTATTTATGATGGGTTTCAGAAGGAGTTATTTTATTTTATGCCATATTATTTTGTTCCGTTAATGACTTTCCCACGTATGGAAACTTGTCTGGCTATTCTGTGAAAGGTCACAAGGCATGCCTCCTTTGTTTAGATGGAATATATTATTGTTAGTTGAGGTATACTAGTAAGACAATGTACCCTTGGCACTGGAGATGGCTTCCAAAAACTCATCGGTGGAGGAATAGACGTGATGAACTCAATAGCAAGGTAAAGTTGTTACCCCCTCCTCCTGTATTAACAGGTTTGTTAATCTTGTACATATTTCGAGATGTACGTAAGGAATTCGGGAAGAGGAAGAGGAAACTTAAGGTTTCCTGTAGTTGGAAGAAGTGGTATGTATTTTTTGAACTACCGTATTGAGAGATACTCGGTACCTGACACTGTTTTGACATGATGCATATTGAAAAGAATGTATGTGACAGTTTGGTTGGTACTTTGATGAATATCCTGGGTCAGACAAAGGATGGTGTGATGTCTAGGAAAGATATAGTCAAAATGAGAATTAGACCTGATTTGGCCCCGGTGGTGCAGGGGACGAAGATGTACTTGCGCATAGCTTATTACACACTTTCAAAAGCAAAGAAAAAATTGATATGTTCTATCCTGGAAGGTATGGATATCTCGAGGGACTACTCATCCCGGGTAAACAATCTAGTGTTGGATGAGGGATCGAGATGTAGAAAACATTTTAACAAACCTTGTAGAATGTTTATTTTGTGCTTTGGGTTTTTATTTAAATATTAAATCAACTAGCATTCCAATTTCGATGTAAATCATATAAGTGATATCTTTAGAGAGATAATTGTCGGCATTGCCGTATTTTTCGATTGCCGAAGTGGTATGAAAGATCTCCAACTAGAAACATCCCACATGGGCCTTGTGCTCTTGAAAATAATAGTTGCAGATGCCGCACACATCGTCAAAGACAGAGGCTAAATGAACTTAAATTATTTAAATAATGCAAAATCACACATATGTCTGCAAGTTATTGGTCAGTCTGAATAGTGGCCCTCGACATTTGTGCCACTTCGTACACTATAAATTGTAGTTCAATTGACAGCTATCAAATATTAAACCAGAACTCAGAATGAAAATCTACTAGTCCTCATTCCAAAGTTCACAACAACCAAGAACATATAACAAAATATTAGACATATAACATTGTATTCTACCATTAGCAAATAAGAGGAAAACATAATCAAATTTCGGCGTACACTAGCTAACAACACAAATCCAACAAAATGCAACACAATTCATTAATAAAATGCAACATCCACAACTATCAACAATTCATCGCAGATTATATAAAATCAATCAAGGTTGGACATCGGGAATGATGATATCCACATCATTCTCCATTGAACTATCGGTAGACCCCGAATCCTCATCCTTCTCATCCACACCCTTGGCACCATCGCTGGGTGGCCCCGAATTCTCACCAAAATCTTATTCTTCTTCATCACTGGCCAGTGCATCTGATTCATTATCCTTGGACTCCTCTTCAACTTCATCTTGAACATGCCCCCTAGAAGCTACGTGGGGCCCAAAAGATGCACATTTCTTCCACCACCAAGAAGTGCCCTCATGCCCGCTAACTCGGCCAAGATCCTCTGTTGGTTTCGTTCCAAACACACCGCAAGTAACTTGGTATCAGACTTACCTTTCAAGAGCATGTTCCAAGCATTTTGTTTGAGTCTTGACACAATGAAAATTATTTCTAAATCATTCTAATTAGATTGATGTAATAAATAAGATTTTTAGAATGAACAAAAATGACAACAATTTTCATACCAGTTTGTGGGCCAGGAGTGGAAGGTGTAAGGATGGCCAGCGGTAGAGTGCGATGGAACTGCTTCATTGTCAGGGGTGGATGTGGGATCAAGATTAGAATTGGAGACATTGCGATCAATCCAAGCCCTCCTCCCCGTGCTAATGATTTTGGCTCAAGTAGTTCCCATCATAGTACCTCGACACGATCTTCTGCATAGATCGGATAAGAACACCCTGTTTCTTCATCAGGGCAGTGATTATATTGCCATATGGAAGGGTCTGACTCTTCAGTGGGACAACCATAGTGTGCATCACCTGGATGATCGTGTAGCCGGGGTCAACAACCTTAATCTCTGCAATGTGTCAATAGAGGATGGAGCCATTGATCATACGATAAGAAGAATGTCTAGCCAGGATGAGGCATTGGATAATGATGTTGTACATCATTCTCTTCTCGAGCTCCAAAACATCAATCTTCATTTCCCTTGGCTTGAAGATGTCGTTGCCCTCTCTAATCTTGAAATACTTATCCACCATCTGGTTGGGGTCCAGCACCCAGACTGATCATCTTCAGGGACCTTATTAGGCCACGAGTCCCGATAGTAGAGGCAAAGTCTTTCATCCGGGTTCTCCTCATCTGCACCAATTTTGTACCCAATTACCTTGTTGATCACTTCACTAGCCGATTGCATATCAACTCCGTTCACTCATTTCTTGTATTTCCCAATACTCCAAAAAATTAAAGTTTGAGTAGAACTATTTCACCTCGTTGTCATAGGTGGGCTTGTCTAGGAAAATAACCCCCTCCATTCTCGATGCTTTGAATGGCTCGAGGAATACATCTAGGTGGAGTCGTTGTACATTCTCGGCCTTCATGGCCCGTATCTCCTTAATCCTCATTTTGCTGACTAACTAGTAGTGCATTTCATTTTCCCCAGTGAAAAACCATTTGTCGTCGAAGGTAGGTGGTGGAGGGGCATCAGTGAACTTCTCTTTTTTCATCCGAGAGGAACCCTCTCCACTTCCTTTGCTCTTGGAATGTTTTGCTCTCAACTTCAGTGGCATCTGCGGGACATTTATTGATCTAGTAATCAGTAATATGTACAAATAATTACTTGTGAAGGTGATGGTATGACCGAACTCGCTAGCATGTCATTAACAATTCAATTTAGCAGAATACCCTATGCAACGTTGCACATTCATATGATTATGAATGTGCAACTTCATAAAGTGTGTCGACTTGGCAAAAAATTTTGTGATATTCAGCCGAATGGTCAAAAATAGTAATCTATGTATCATATATGACTCAGTCCATCAACACTTATGATACATATATGCAGAAATTAAATTTTTGCCCACCACATCCACCCCATTTAATCCAACCATTTAAGAACAATGTCAAACACTAACCAAAACAATCTAAAACCTAATCAATCATAACCATAAACTAATAAAATATTGTAAATACAAGTAGAGCAATACATTTCGATAAACAAGAAACTATAACAAAAAAATTAATACACAAATGGGAGAGAACGAATTCAAAAATATTACCTTGTCTGGGGTTTGGAAATAGTGGGGTTATGGTCGTCGGTTGCGATGATTGGTAATGAACAAGGGATTAGGGTGTTTATATGTAGGCTCTTTGGTGATTGGATTCAACAACTTCGTGGCAGATTTTTTGCGGATGTTGGAGCGGTTTCAATATGCGACATCGATTCTTTTAATGCGAATGGGTGAGTTTTTCAACAGTTTAAGTACTCAGAGCAATACAATGTCGTTTAATTGATGAATGTGACGTCGCATCTAACTCGTACACCTAATCGAGATTATGACCGATTAAGTGACCGACGTTGTAGTGAAGGGGTACTAGGCCAAATAAGACAATAGGCCCAATTGTCTCACTTAGGGGGGAAAAGCCCAAAAACACTTTGAAAAGGCATTCATTGCCAAATATGGCGCCCTCCACCCTTTAAGACTAAAATGTCTTCATCTCTATATCCTTCCTCCTCCAATCTATCAAGCACCAAAAACCTTAAAATCCATCTCCCCCATAGACGCTTAATGAGAAGCAAATGGAAAATGATGATGTCACCATAGAGGGGGATTCTATGAAACAAAATTGTGGTAAGGTTTCATCTTCTAAAGAACACAAACATGATCATATTGTCATTGGTACATTTTTTGGGAATGATTGTTGAATGTGTGTTTGTTTTTATGTGTCTTGGTTTTCATTTATTTTGTTATGTGGCTAATACAAGTAGGTTGTGTGGATACTTTAAAGATTTCACTTTTTAATGTGTATTGTGCGTAACACTTGTTAAAGTTTTCAAATGGTGGTTATTTGATATGGAAATGACGTGATATGTTTTATTTTCCGCATTTGTTTTATTCAAACGAAGATCATTTTTTAAAGAGATTTATGTAGTGTGTCACCTAATGGATGATATAGTGTTTTTGTGCCAAATTCTTTCATTATGAGTACATTTGTACTTCATTTTGTGCGATTAATTAACTTAGTGTTGTGGATGACATAGTGTTGTGTGATAAATTGACTTCATTTTTAGGTCATGAAGTGGTGATCCATGATAAGAGGAAATGGCCCGAAAGAGGGATAGATGGTAATGTATCGAAAAGACATAAGCAAGGTTGGGGTAGGGCTATTTTCATTAAATTAATAGACATGGTGGATAAATATATCAAATGTCCAATGAAATTTGATCACATTGGAAATGCGATAGGCGAAGAAAGAAATTGGTGGTCTAGTTACATGAGATTGATTGCGAGGACAAAGGTAAACATATTCTTGTACGAGTCATGGCCTCAGATCGATGATGCTTACAAGGAAAAGTTGTGGAAGGCCCTCGAGTTGGCCTAAAATATTGAGTATGAAGACATGGAAAAGTTGAAGAGTAGAACAATAAGGCACTTTGGAGAGAGAAAGAGAGATTTCGAAGCCAAATTAGCTAGGGATTACGTTTCTGGAAAGAAGAGAAATTGCAACCCAAGAATTCAGTACTTGTTCATTAGTGAATCGAGCTGGAAGGGTTTCATTGGAAGAAACCTTGAAGACGAAGAATCTGTAAGAAATTAACAATTACATGCTACGAAGAATATACATAGTGGATACATAATTATATTTGTATGCAAAGACATATTTTGTTGGATGGACTAGCATATGCATGAGTATATTATCATGATTACAATCAATTGTGCATTTGGTTTGTGATCGCCATTGCTTAATAATTGTAACGGACCCTATTTTCCAAAACTAGAGTACCACAAACTGGACAAAGCGGCGTTGCACAGTACTACCCGGATTCTGGATCGTTTCTACTGAGTAGTGTGTGACATCATTTAAAAACTAAGTTTAGGCATTGTCTAGGTTCAATAGTATAGGCAACGTCGCATGATTTCCATTCGACAGATGCAATTTCACTAGCGAATAGTGAACAACATAACACAGAAACAGGGGAATTGAGTTACTATTCTCCCTCATCATTTATCTTCATCATTTTCATGACCAAACCCCATTTAAAAAAATTCACAAGGTCTGAGAGCAAATAATGTTGAGATAAGGAAACAACATGCGACACACCACGAGTCGAGGAGGCTACGTACTAGTCACAAGAATTATTATGAAATAAATGTTTGTGACTAGAGTGTTTAACAAAGTTGAGCATGGGATGTTGGACGAAGAAGCAAGGAATTGTATGGAATGTCCCACACTGGACAAGGTTCCCCAATTTGAAAATTATTAGAAGGATACAAAAAGCACTGGAAGTGAGAGAGTAATTTCCCCACCAAAGATGAGGATGAGGTAGCCCAAAAAATTGTAAGTTTGCCATCTATTTAGTTGATTTAATATATGGGAAATATTTCAAATAAATGTGATCCAAAATTGGTAATTTATAGGAGGACTTAAAAAGAAAATAAGATTCAGGAGAGTTCATCGGGGTTGGAAAGAAAGGCATACTTGGTGTAGCACTAAACAAGAAAGAACATCTGGGCTGGTCCAGGGGTGTTGAAACTCTCGCTACACATAGGGATATCTTTGTCAAACATCGACCAACGAAAGTTGATATTCCGTCAAGTATTCAACAAAGAGAGATTGATGCTTTGAAATCTACAATTGGGCAACCAGTGACTTATGGCTCGCAAGAATCGAATAAGAGGAATATGCCACTTGACTTGAAGAGAATCCTAGCATGTTCTAAACCAATAACCTCAACTACACCCTACGCTTCTTCTCCAACAATCTCAACACATGACCACTCGGTGTGTGATAGTAAGCCTGAACCAACGTATCCGACTTCAACAACACCTCTTATGTTTGACCGGCTAAGAACAAAGTTGGTAGAGGCCACCCAACGCAACTTGAAGGTATAAGTAAATCTATTACACTATTCATATTCAAATTATTATATGCTTTCTTTTATATTAGTGACTCTTCTTGTGAAGAATAATTCCTTGTGCATTCTTCTTGTCGAACATGTTGATGGTGAGAGCCATATTGTTGCGGAAGGAAAAGTGTACAAATCTATTTGATTTCATCATCATAAGCCAGTTGCGAAGGAAAATGGGTGGTTAATGTCACTAAGACCCTCGTAGATGGTATAGTTCTTCCAATCTCAGATTCCGAGGCAACTACAGTGGATGAGGCAGTGGAAATATTTGTTGAGTGGCCCCTTCGTTTGGTCTGTATCTTGGAAAATAGACCACACAAGAAGGTAAAAAAGTGGTTTTCATATGACATGAGTTGAGACAAAAGTTATATGTATAACTTTTCAAATTGATTTCATGTAGCTTGAGGCAAGGATTAGTAGCCCGACCAAAAGCAAGTACATTTGGGGACATGAAGGCTACAAAATCTTGTATCCCTAGAGTGAAGACATCTTTGTTCAATCACTTGAAGGATGGTTCTCTAAAGAACATCCACACAATCTTGAAAACTCACCCTCTCACAAAATGACGAACGAAGAAGTTGGTATTTTCGGGTTCAAGGTAAATCCAATCATCCAGAAGGAGGATTTTGAGACCTTGTTCCACTTAAATAATGTCCCCCCTCCTGTGATGCAACTACATTGCATGTAAGTATAAATCCATCAACTATTGTTGTAATTATTGAATTTCCCATCAATCTATCTAGAGCTACTATGTATACATGCTTTTTCATGTACAATCTATTTCCAAAATGAAAGGGTGGATAGGGGTTCTTTGCCCATTGAAGATCCAATATGAACATGTGCCGATGGAAGAGCGTTTAGCCTACTTGAGCTCCTTGATGATGAAAAAGGAGAATTCGATATATATATATATATATATCGCACCTTATTACGAGAGGTGAGTCAACTGTACTTACTGACTTACAATTGTTTTTAGTGTACTATATAGTATGGGTTTATAATGAATTAATGCCAATTTCATATTTTTAGCACACGTTGGATGGTCGCCGTCATTGTTATTCCCTCGAACATGGTGTTCTAGCTCGATCCATTACATCAGACGACCTCCGAGATAATGTCATTCACAATTGCTAAGGTAATGATAGATTCATTAACTAACACCCGCAAGGCATTCCATAGGAAGTCCCTAAAGGTTAGAATTTACAAAAAATCAATTTGAAATAATTATTGCAACATGTGAATAATTATGTGTTCATGAACAAATTGTGGGTACGGTTAGCATATAAAACAATCGGCCCCCTGGTAAAGCAGTTACTGTTGCATGACATTTATGAAGGATTTCATAGAGAATGTGAATGAGAATAATATGATCTACAAAAGGTAAGTCTTATTCTCACATTTTGTTTCAATAAACAATGACATGACTACGCCCAAACCTTTGTTTTCATTAAGTAATTATTCCATGTTGTAGTCTTTTTCAAGGATAAATTACCGTACACCATCGGGCAGTTGGAGGATGTACGTGAAAGTCGGACACTTTTCATGATGGTAAAGAATTTAAAGGATTTACTTAACCCATCGACTATATGATGAACTAGTATTAGGTTAAATTTTTTGTGAGAGAATCATTATCTAAAATGCCCATTGATACTTTCCAAGGTTTTTTTTGACACCTTAATATAGATCTTATCTAGTTATGGAGTATCAATGGTATAGTTCATTTTGTGAGAATTTTGATAACTTTTATTGTGTATTGAAGGTGTAGTATTTATATTTCTTATCTGTAGACATTATGCTAGCTGTACCTACATGTCATTTGAATGGCGTTCGACGCTAGAAACACTTTTAATGAAATTCGTATTTCTGTTTATATTTCAAGTACCGACGTCGGGCACGTATAATTTACCATTCGGTTATACAAGTCCCATGAAAGCGACATTGCTTAATGATTGTTACACATTACCAATGGTATCTCAAAATGACTGAGGTCGTTCAAAGCGAGATTGCAAGCACCTAGTACATCACATTCAGGGAACTCTAATCGCATGTATGCAAGTGATGTCAGTTAATTAAAACGACGTCGTGTGAACCCATATGCCACGTCATCATAGAGTGGGTGTCGACCAAAGCTGGAATGGTCAAATCGACGTCACAGAACAACATGCTGATTGATTGCCATGAATTCGTTCAAGCCGACGTCGCACTACGGTCGGCCTCAAGATCCTCACATACATAACTACCACATTTTTTTTGAAGAACCACCACTTACCGCCGATTGAAACCAAGGTCATAAATCACAATCTGTGACGTCGATTAGATAATTGTGAGATATCGCCTACTGGTATGAACGACTTCACAACCTCTAATTTGTGACATCGTTATCGCCGATGTCGCAAGCTTCCTGGCAGGTCGGCCGCCTGCACATATAGACCGACGTCGCACTGTTATCTGTAAAACCGTCGGCTATTGACTATTTACCTCGGTGCATTTCCCTAAAAACTGAGGTAAAAATACTTTTTACCTTGGTTTTGAATTGAGGTAAAAAATATACTTTTTAGTCCGGCCACATTTACCTTGATTATTTTTGGCCAAAAATCCGAGGTACAAATCTCTTCAGAATCGAGGTAAAATGTGTTGTTTCTTGTACTCCCTTCGATTTTTTATATTGACACTCTTTCCTTTTTGAGATGTTATTTTTATACTGACACTTTACTCTTTTGGCAAATCCTGAATTATTTCCATCCGCTAAATTTACTTTTTATTTTCTCAATTCAACCTACGCCACTCATTTTTACTTTTAAAAAAATGTGTGTCATTAGAAGAGGACCAATATTAAGAGACTGGAGGGAGTATTGCATTTACTAAACAAAGCCATTGTACATGCGTGGTGGAAACAACGCAGTTTCATGCAACCCCATCCCTTTCGGTTTGTTCTTGTTTATGTCTTTGCCGGACACCTTTATGATCAATATCATTGTTGAAGCGTTTCAGTCCATTACTTTCACAAGGATTTGTACTAAGAATGATGAGACTATAGTGGACAGACATACTAGAGTATTTATAGGCAAGTGAGTCTATGTAGGTATTAAATACATCTAGGGTTAGGTGTACATGCTTTGTAGGACAATTCATCTTCCCCTAATGCAATTTATATTTTATCATACTTCCATGATTATAATCTTTGACTTCTAGAACATCATCAGGACTCCGAATCATGAATTTTAGCCCAATTATCATGACTAAACCTTTTGGTAACCTATCTTTGACCAGGCCTTTTGGTACTTGTATTTTATCTTCTATCTGCATATACCTGATTCATCCCATTTCTAGCTAATTTATAAATTATTATTTTTTATACATGAGGAATCTGTTTTCAAAATATTTTTTAATTTGCAGAAATGACCATAAATTCCTAGTGAAATTGGATAGATACCGAAAGTAAGGATCAATGTAAAACATCTTTAGTTTTCAAAATTACCTATAGTTCCGAACTCCAAAAGTAGGTAAATATTAATATGACACCAAATACAAGGGCTGGAGTGTAATCTTACCAAGATTACAGTTTTGTGTTGGGATAACTTCTCAAATTCTAAAACTATTTAATAAAGAAACTCAAATCTTTAGTTCATAAATGAGAAACTCAAGAGTTGGAGTTGAACTCTTCTAGGTTGATGAAAAGTTAAAGAGTTATACGGTGGGAAAATCCTTCAGAAAGGGTGAGATTTGTAGATGTATGATTCGGTTCGGGAGATCTCCCTTATGAGTTTGTAATTTGTTTGATCCGTTGTGCAGTAAAACCTGATTCTATTAGTGAAGGTATCCAACGTGTTTGGTGAACCACATTAAAGTTGTCTTATGTTTTTCTGCTTAAATTTTTTTATCATCTCGAGCGACGCTAGGTATTAAAATCCCAAAAATAAGTACAATTTTTAGGTTGATTGTGATTCTTCAAGATGAAGAAAAGAAGAAACAAAAAAGGGTTTGGATGATCCATTCTCGCTTCTGTCAAGTCTAAGATGTCGTCTTTATTAGGATTCAAAAGCTATTTTGTTTGACAAGTTCTTTTCTAGTTGAATTTGTTAAAATATACTTTATGTTCTGTCATTTGTTTTACAAGGTCTTTCCTTATTGGATTTGTTGAAATCTATCTACTCTATTGCCAAATCCTTTCTTTTTTAGATTTATTAAAACCCATATGATTTATTGGAAAATTATTCTGAATTAAAATTTACTTATATATGCTTGTTTATCAAAAGTCTCTTTTGGTTGGACTTGTTGAAATATACATGCTAAGCAAATATTTTACTTATTGGGTAGTTCAAATCATTTTTATTCTATTCGCTGGATTTATATGATCTGGTGGAAAATCTTTTTCCTGGATGAAATTATTTGTTTGTTTTGTTTGTGGTATCTAGATACCTTTTGTACATTTTTCTAGGGATGTAAACGAAAGGAACTATTTATGAAATGCTAGCTAACAACTCAATCAAAACTCGTTTCGGATTTGAATTCGACCGAACTTGAGACGAGCTCGTATAGTATTCAAGTCAACCTCGATATCAGCTAATAATGTTCGTTAATTTTGTGGAGTTTATCGAGCCAACAAAATCTGTATCTTTTTATTATTATTAAATATAATATGTTATAATGTAGTAAAAGATAAAAAAAATAAAAAAAATATTTAAACATGATTCAAGTTCGACCTCATGACCCAAATTAATTTCACGCGAATTTGAACTCGAGCCAAGATTTTATAGGTTCAATCGATCTCGATCCGAGTTTGAACTCGAGACATTTCAAACGAGCTGAGCTCGAACTAAGGTTTGTTCGATGTAGACTTGATTCGTTAATGTGGCACGATCGTTAGATAGTTGATACATTTTACACAATGAATGTGGATCTGGATATGAATACTGCATGTACATGAATTTTACAAGGAGAAAATGATTAGAATTATGTTGGATCTTATTACACTTCTATTTATTTCTAAATATGATATTTTGAGTCCAGGAAAGAACTGTTACAATAATTTATCAAATACCAAACACTAAAAAAAAAAAAGGTCCATTAGTTACACAATTTTATTTACACATATGAAAAGTGTAGAAAAATTAAATACATTCTCAAGTG
>JAULKM010065433.1:0-12151 GCA_032355605.1 Rubia tinctorum | reverse complement strand
TAAACCTACCTAAATATAGCAATCTTCCAACAAAAAGATAACAAAAGAGATGTTAAATGCTTCGGAAAATACATGCATTTGACTTCTCATCAACCCTATATATGGAGTGCAAGGTTTGACATCACCAATGACGTCGCAGGTGCATGTTGGTTCAACCAGGAGGGATGACTGACATGTACATGCGATTTACATAGTGGTCGGTTAAGCCAAAGACATGACCGAAACAAAACTGAAGTTGCATACGCGTAACAATTGTAGAATTAGATGTCATAATGCGATGTCGGCAACATTTTGTTCAAGCCAACGGTCACCCGATAATAGTGCAACGTCACAAATTTAAAGATAAGTTGCTGGAAATAAGAAGATGCGACATCACACTATAATCGCATAAACCAAGGTTGCTATGGGAAGAAACACATATAACCAAAAAAATGAAGCATAATCAACATCATATTAAAAAAAATCATTTTGCAACAAACAAAACATTGTACCTAAGTTTCAACTCAAGGAAAGTTTGCATTTGCAAGAAACATAGACAAAACTAGAAAGCTAAAAAATCAAAACATATTCACCAACCATAGATCTCACTTTATAAAGTAAGAATTCAAAATTTTAGGTGTTAGGAGATAGGGAGAACAAACATTTTTCCTAAATAGAGAAGATGAAGAGGAAGTCGGAGACTGTTAAAGTACGCGGGAAATTTGTGAATAGATGGTTGAACTAATTTTTAGTGTCCCCTTATTTATAATCGTTTCAAAACGACATCGTTTTGAACCACCATTTTGTCTGCCTTGATATATGCGACATCGCACCAAAGTCGTATCAGGAGACATGGTGTCCACTACTGAGGGACATTGATGACTTCGGTGGGCTCAACAATTTTGGCCCACCAAGCAGCCGTTCAACAGTTTGACATTACTTTAAAAAAATCCGCAACACTTATTTCTTAGTTCAAGACTAATTGCCACAATACCCCATAATTTTTTTAAAAAAATTGTTACTGATACTTCTTTTCAAACTTTATGCGTATGTTAGGTTAAATAATAAGGATTGAATAGCATTAAAATAACATTGCTAATACGAGGATTACAAATTAAATATTAAATATAAAAATACATAAATATTAATATTTTTCCAAATACGATACATCAATATGGAATAAGTTCGACATTAAAAACTACAGGGCTGGAACGATTGATAAGCTCAAAGTAGAGTGTGTCCCCTCTGCTGAGTCGCACATCATCAGAAACGGTTCCGAAGCCTTCAGTGTTACGCTCTTCAGCATACTATTCCATGAGTAATGCATGTGGTACTCCTTTCCATTACACCTAAGCACAGCAGGCAAGTTCAATGGTGGTAGGATCTCAACAATCTGGCGAGGGACGTATTGAATTTTAAACAAAAAACCATGTTCAGTTAATGTGAAAGTAAAGTATGGAAAAAAATTAAAATAAAATTAATACGTGACAGGGATTACTTACCAGGGTGGGAACTTCCCCGAAGTTTGTCTGCGTCAGGGTGTTGATGAAATGAGGAACGATGTAGCCAAATGTAGCCCGTAGGCGTTCATTGTCCGAATCACTAGGGATCTGTTAATCAAGAAAATGTTTACAAATTAAATTTGAATATTGGTAATACAAACTAGCTAGACAATACAATTTAAATAAAATAAATAAATCGATCACCACAATGGGGTCACTGCGCTAACCTGCAGTGCTAGACATGATTCCTGAAATTTATATTTTAATGATTCGTTAAAATTCAATTAACGTAATTCGCTAATCAATTAATACATGAATGAAACATGTCAAAGCAAAGTCGCACATGGTTCGGTCTAACCAAATGGTTAACCAATAAGTATGTGACATCAGATGCTAGATTAACTGCAAAAATTATGAGTTAGTGACGTCGCACATGGTTCGGCATGGTTAACCGACATGTGTGCGACGTCATATGCGAGTTGAAATGCTGAAATTATTAAGAAGCGACGCCGCACATTGGTTGCTCGAACTGAAGTAGGAACGATGGATAGGCAATGTCGCATTCATGAAACTGGGAGACTCTAACAACAACAGCAAACAGGTAAACAGAGAGCACCAAAATAGACATTCTAACACTGAGGAACCTCATCGATGAATCTCAATCCATAGAAACATCTTATATTAAGAAAATAACTTATTCACACACCATGTAGATAAAAAATGCATTAGTAAATTTTAAAAACAAAAGTAAAATAACCAAATGTTGAAAACATACCTTTGACAGGATTGGCGAGAGACTGTTGGAATTCGAGGTAAAGTTGAATGTTTAAAGTAATGTACCAGGTGTACTCAATATATATAGTCGTTAAGAGCCTTTTGTATTCCTTCACCAAAGCGACGTCGCATGCAAGTCGACAAGATCGATACAATACCGACAGTTTGGTGATGTCGACTTGTCTAGCTGTTGGCCAAACCATTTCATCCCACTGGCGTATCGAATGGGCCTTTGTCAGACCATGTTAACCAACATTGCATGTAAGTCATTTTTTGCAAAATTTGACCGACATACTATCGACGTCAGTCATGGATATATTGGGCCACAACAATTTAGCCCACTAGTATATCAACTGGGCCCGCAGCTGACTAAAACGCACATAAATGACATTAAAAATGGTAAAAAATTAATTAGACATTAGTAATTGATATTGTCAATGTTAATGAACTTCATTAACGTCTGGTTCGATCAGAATCAATTTCAACACAACCGATAAACTTTTTTGTTTTTACAATTAGGTCCCTCGAAGATGGTGGGGGAATGCAAAATTGGATATAGCCAACAATCTAAATATCATTGACACAATCATGTTGTTACGACTTATCAATCAAGGTCACGGGGGTATTATTCCCTCATTTTTAATAGTATTCCATTAATACCTTGATTGCGAGCACTGTTAATTTAGAAGATAAATTCCACCTCACCAAAATCGGAAGAAATTACACATTCTTCGTTTTTTTTTCTTCAAAATTTAGAAGATAAGAAAAATCCAACCATCAATTTCTCTACAGTTCTAATACATGGCATAGAGTCATTAATGTAGTATATGATTAGTAACTAGTATGTTATGGCTAATCGGAAGATTTTGTGGAAGTCTCTGTGGGATTATGCCAGTTTCATTATCACTATCAGGGATCATTAATTAGTAGAGGTCTCGTGAATGAAGATTGGAATCCAATTTGGGTGTGCTGGTTTACTTTTCAATTTTTCCAAATACGCCCCTCCTACAAATTGGGAGAAGTTGCAATGAAAAACCGGAGATACCCTTATTTAAATTCACTAAGTCACAAGAATGATTTTCCAATTTTTTTATGCTCTGGTCAATGGAACGGGACCACAATCTCCTCAGACAGTGTATGACAAAACATTAAGAAAACTACGCTATGACCCCCAACTTCCTCGAATGCTCACTACACAGAGGCGCGAACCAGAAAATATGCGTACTTTCAGAACGAATAATATGTGTAATGTCTAACAGAGGCGCGAAACGGGGTAATCGTCCGTCATTTTTCTTAGCATTGTGTTCAGAACCTTACTATCAACGTTGTGAGGACGATAATTTCCACCGAATAAAATCAAATGAAATTTCATTTTCCATGTTCTTTATGAAATTAAAACCTAATGAAATTCCGTCCATATTTTGTAAGAAAGTGCTAGTACATGGTCTACAGTATGTTGTAGATGATTACTAATAAGTATATATACAAGGGTCATTTGGGAAGATTTGCTCGAAGTCTATCTAGGGATAATAAGACTAGTATCTCTAATACCGACGTCGTGTATAATTTGTGGGTGACCAAGGTTATTTTTGGGAGTATCGTAATTGAGTTTGGGAATACCAATGATTTTTTTCATTTTTGCACTCAAGTCCTTATAGTGAATTGGGAGAAGTCTAAATCCAAAATTGGATATAACAATTTGTTATTCGCCCGTGCAGGAGTATCTTGATCTTGTTTAGCATGAATAGGTCATCGGAAGGGCCCCCAATCATAACAGCGAGTTTTGTATGACAATTTTCAAAAATTACACTTTGGCCCATATAAACAACGTCGCATAAGGTTCGAATTTACCGAACCATTGACCGACACTAAATCAAGGTCGGTTGAAATGGAATTTCCAGCGGGAAACAAAATTTTCAGCCAAAATTTTGGAGAAAAAAATTCCTCCAAAACCCTTCTCTTTTATATCATATTCAGCAACAAGAGCCATTAATTTCTCCTCTCCAACACATGACTTCCTACTACCCCAACTCCACGTCGGTCAGTGAATTGTCAAGCACAAGATATGACTGAATGGTTACCGAAGTCGTATTTGGCAGGAACTGACTAGAACACATATGAATATGTGACGTAGCTCATTATTCAGACATTACGACTTCGGTCATTTCACCTTGTGACGCCGCTTTCCTACATTCCATGTTAAGATTTATGTCGTACACTCTAGGTTTTGTTATTTGTACATCAATTGTTGCATGTGTATCTTCTGTAATTGGACAATGAAAGTTATTCACAGCAATCATTTGTATTCTAATATATTGGCAATGTCATTTTTTGTAAATAAAATGTGATTGCTATCGATCAATGATTTATTGTGTCATCAAATATTAAATATTATAAAATTGTACGAGAAACAATGCCTAACCAATTCATTCGCGATGTCGCACAATTTCATAGCCAAAACGACAGTAAACCCTATGAATCGCTTTTATTCCGATGTCGGCATCAGAAAATGATGTTATATTACTCACCATTGCACGTCAGCACACGATGTCATTGTTCATTATCTGCGACATTGCTTTTTATTAGATTAGTCGACGTCGAAACTTTTCCTAACCCATCGTATGCCATCATGCTAAAGCCGACATCGCTTTCACGTATATACCGACGTTGATTTATGCGAACCATTGTTGGCCGACTGTCATTGACCGACGTTGGTCATAAAACCTACCGACGTCAGTAGGAAATTGAGGTAAAAGGTTTTTTTACCTCGGTTATAAACCTAGGTTAAAAATAGAATTTTTACATCAGCTACATTTACCTCGGTTTTTACATGGCTGAAAACCAAGGTAAAAATACCTGTAGAACCGGGGTAATAGGTGTGTTCTTTTGTAGTGGTAAATGTGAGTGTAGTAAAAATTATACTTTTTACCTAGGTTCAAAACCTAGTAAAAACTATTGTTTACCTCGGTTTTGGTTCAAAATAACAGAGGTAAATAGTCATGAGTCGACGACACCATTGATGAAAGAGCGACGTTGGGTGATCTGCATGGGTAGCCAAAATCCCAAATAGCTTGCGATGTCATGGATATCGATGTCTCTATAAGAAGGTGCGACATCATTCATGAAGGTAACCGATGTCGTCTTTTTATTGACTAACATCCCTATTGCCGATGCCCGTGAAACAATGATGTGGCATTTCATGAAATTTTAATGCACGTAATGGTGCGACCAGGGTAAATTTTTAATGCGCTTCAAGGACCTTGCAATGTTTCATATTGTGGCATGGTCTTTGTCACGAAACTATTTTGTTTATGCGACATCACTCTGTACGTGGTACCATCGATTCACCCTTGCGAACATTTGGCGATGTTGCTTATAGTTTATCAGGTGTACTGAATGGTACATTATGTTTGTGCGATGTCAGCTATTACATGAACAAAAGGAATATAAAGCTACTAATATGTATACCCGGCATCGAATGCCCTTCAAATGGCATGTAATTACACCATGCATAATGCACACGAACTAGAAGGATAAATACTACACCTTCAATACACAAAGTATGCTATCAAACTTTTCACAAAATTAACTATACCATTGATACTCCATAGCTAGCTAGATATCTATATCAAGGTGTCAAAAAATACCTTAGAAAGCATTAATGGACACTTTAGAGAATGATGCTTGCACAAAATAATCAACCTAATTCTAGTTCCTCATATCGCAGATGGATTAAGTAAATGCTTCAAATTCTTTACCATCATATTGAGCACCCAACTCTCATGTACATCCTCCAAAAAATTTATGGGGTATGGTGTTTTATCCTCAGGAAAAGACCAACACATGGTGTAATATCATAATTAATAAAAGGTTGGTCATGGTCGTGATATTATAGATAGAAACAATAGGTGAGAATATAGAGATACCTTTTGTAGATCAAATAGATTCTCCTTCACTTGCAAGACCAAATCCTTCATAAAGCGCATGCAATAGTAACCGGTTTCCCACGGAGCCGCGTGTTTTTTATGCTATTTGATCTTACAAATTGTTCAAAACACATTGTCCATACGATGATGGCCAATGGTGTTTGCTATAAAATTGTCATTAATTCATTACCATCCCTTGTTACAAGTTGATGGCCACCATTCGGCTGTCATGAGCTGAAAGTGGACCCTTGTTACAAGTTGATCAAGCAAAAATGGGGGATACTTTGCAGGGAGAGAAATGAAGCAGTCAACAAGGAGGTGAGCCAGGTGGTCGCACCGGGGATCTTGAAAGAAATCCCCTACCCCAACCTGGCTGGCTAACCCGGTACTGGTGAAAAAGACAAACGGTAGCTGGAGGATGTGCATAGACTACACGGACCTGAACAAGACATGCCTCAAGGATTGCTACATGCTGCCAGTCATTGACCAGAAGGTAGACACCCTTACTAACTACCCAATTAAATGTTTCCTCGATGCATACAAAGGGTATCATCAAATCCCCATGCTATAGAGTGATGTAGAAAAAAACTGCTTTTATTACGGAGAAATGAACCTTCGACTATCGGATGATGCCTTTCAACTTGAGGAATGCCGGAGCCACATATCAAAGGGTGGTGGACAATGTCTTTCAGAAACATATTGGAAGGAACCTGAAGGTGTGTGTGGACGACATGGTGATAAAGAGCAGTCAGTATGTGACTTTCATTGAGGATGTCAGGGAAAATTTGGTGCAATTCAGGGAGACCAGGAAAAAAATGAACCCAACCAAGTGCAAGTTTGGAGTGGGGGCACGAAAGTTCCTAGGACACATGGTGTCGAACGAAAGTCTTCAGGAAAACCCCAAGAAGGTAAAGGCAATCTTGGAAATGAAATCTCTTAACACGGTTAAGAAGATACAGAGCCTAATTGGGAAATTGTCAGCTATGAATCGTTACATGTCACGAGCAGCAGAGAGAGCACTTCCTTTATTCAAAACATTGAAGGGGTGTGTGAATAAGAAAGAAAATGTGTAGTGGGGAGAATTGCAGGTGAAAACGTTTAAGGAACCGAAGGCTTACCTGAAGGATCTTCAAACCCAAAAAGGGGAAACCCTATATTTTATGTAGCAGCAAGCGATGAAGCAGTCAGCGGCGCACTAGTCAAAGAGGATAACAAAGTTCAACGACTAGTATACTTCGTGAGTCGAGCCCTGCAAAGGCCAGAACGAAGATACACAAATCAGGAGAAGCTTGTCTTAACTCTGGTTCACACAGCAAGAAGGTTAAGGCAGTACTTCCAGGTGCATCCAATGATGGTTTTGATGAATCAACCGCTAAAGGCAATACTGACGAAACCAGAAACCTCAAGGAGATTGATGAAGTGGCCAATCGAGCTAGGAGAGCATGCCATCAAATATGCTCCGAGAAAGGCAATAAATGGGCAGGTAATGGTAAAATTCCTAGTGGATATGCCTAAGGAAAAAAGGATGAAAGTAGTGGAAGAGTATTCCCAGGTTATCCATCCTGCAGGTAAAGACGAGCGGATAGATATAGACTTGTTGAAGTTTTATGCAGACGGAGCCTCCGGAGTGAAGGAAGCAGGTGCGGGCCTGGTAATATCAGACCTAGAAGGCGTGAATCAAGCGATTTAAATTCCCAACCTCCAACAACGAAGCATAATATGAGGCATTGTTTACGGGTATAGAGATAGCCAGGAAGCTAGGAGCAAAGAAGTTGCAGGCCTATGAGGACTCGATGCTAGTAGCTAACCAGTATAATGGACAATATGCCGCTAAAGAGCCAGCAATAATGAGGTACGTGGACAAGTTCATAAGTTTGGCGGCTGAGTTTGAAGAATTTGACATTACCAGGGTCCCGAGGTCACAAAACATGAGAGCGGACACATTAATCAAGTTGGCCTTCTCAACTCATGCACACTTAACTAAATATATGATGGTAGAGGAGCTGGCATGCAGATCAACTAACGCAAGACGGGTAGGGACGATACTGGGGGTCAACGCTTGGCTGGACGACACCCATTCGTAACTACCTGGAGCATGAGACACTGTCGGTGGATTACAAAGAGGTAAGGACGGTAAAAAAAGTACTACAATACGCTGTGAGGAGTGGCCTGTTGTACAAGAGAGGTTACACTGAACCATGGCTCAGATGCGCATGACTCGAGTTGGCAGACACAATCCTCAGGGAGATGCATGAAGGAAGTTGTGGTAGTCATCAAGGAGCAAGAATAATGGTGCTGCAAGCAGTAAGGGAAAGATACTACTGGCCGACCATGAGGGAAGATTCAAAAAATGGCCAAAGAATGTCACAGGTGTCAAGAGCACATAAAGGTGCAAAGGCTCCCAGCAGAGCGAATGACCAGCATAAGATCACCCTGGCCTTTCCCCAAATGGGGGGATCAATATTGCAAGGTTGTTCTCTAAGGCAGTTGGGGGAAAGAGGTTTCTGTTGGTAGGAATAGACTACTAAACGAAATGGGTGGAAATAGAGGTTATAGCAAGCATAACAAGTAAAAGAGTCACAACCTTTCCTTGGAAGAACATAGTATGCAGATTCGGCATCCCACAAGTGATAGTGAGTGGCAACATAAAGCAATTCACTAATGAGCCTTTCAGTTCGTGGTGGGCAGGTTTGAACATAAGGCAGCAATTCACCTCCATGGCCCATCCGCAGATAAACGGGCAAAGGGACATGACGAACATGACGATAATTCAAGGATTGAAAAAGAGGCTAGGAAGAGCCAAGGAGAATATGAGGAAGAACTAGTAAGTGTGTTGTGGTCATAAAGAACCACGCCATGGGCTGCCACCAGAGAATCGCCATACATGCTATGTTTCAGGACCAAGACAATCATTCCCCTAGAAATTGCAGTGCCTAGAAGGAGAGTAGCTGAACTGGTGAGTTAGGAAGAGAACGAAAAACCAGTCATGAAAATTTGTATGGGATGGAGGAGCTCAGGGAGAAAGTGGAACTGAAACAAGCCACGTACAAGTCTTGGGTGAAACAACATTATAATAGCAAAGTGCGGGTAAGATCCTTGAAAGTGGGGGACTTAGCACCGAGAAAGAAAGAAGTAAGCCAAGCCTAAGGTCAGAATAAGATAGACGCAGAATGGGAAGGCCTATAAAAGGTGCTAACCTGAGAAGGTACTACGCTTAAGTAATCTTTGCTTTTATGTGTGCATAAAACCTGTTGTCACACAGTTTGATAGGATGGGCGAGCGAGATGGGATTACTAAAAGGATTAAGTCTTTTGAAAACCCATAAAGGGTGTGATCCTGAGGGAATCCCGACCTGTGCCCCCGTCCCTTTTTTTCCCTATCACCTGTTTATTCAGAAATGAAAAGTGTAGGGAAGGAAATGAAACTTCGGCCATAACCGTAGCCAGAGAAAAATGAGCCTGATACAGGCTAAATTTATAGCGTCGGCCCCAATAGCCAGCGCAATTGCAGGCCGAATCTCAAATGGGCAAATGAAATTAAACTCTAGCTACAACCATAGCCGGAGAAAAATGAGCCTGGAATAGGATAAAGTTGCAGTGCTGGCCCAAAAGCCAGCGCATTTGCAGGTCGGATTTCAAATAGGCAAAGGAAATGAAACTCCGGCCACAACCATAGCCAGATGAAAACGAGCCTGATCCAGGATAAAGTTGCAGCGCTGACCCCGAAAGCCAGCACAATCGCAGGCCGAATCTCAAATAGGCAAAGAAAATGAAACTCCATCCATAATCATAACCGGAGAAAAATGAGCCTAATCCAGGCTAAAGTTGCAGCGTTGGCCCCAACAGCCAGTGCAATTGCAGGTCGGATCTCAAATAGGGAAAGGAAATGGAACTCTGGAAACAACCATAGCCAGATAAAAATGATCCTGGTCCAGGCTAAAGTTCCAGCGCTAGCCCCAACAGCCAGCGTAATTGCAGGTCGAATCTTAAATAGGCAAAGGAAATGGAACTCCGTCCACAACCATAGCCGGAGAAAATGAGCCTGATCCAGTCTAAATTTGCAGCGGTGGCCCTAGCAGCCAGCGCAAATGCAGGCCGAATCTCAAATAGGCAAAGGAAATGGAACTCCGGTCACAACCATAGTCGGAGAAAAATGAGCCTGATCCAGCCTAAAGCCCCAACAGCCAACGCAATTGCTTGCTGGATCTCAAATAGGAAAAGGAAATGGAACTGCGGATACTTTCATAGCAGGAGGAAAATGAGCCCGATACCGGGAAACATTCCGCAAAGCAGTGTCGCAAAGAACAACATTTTGAAAGGGAGCAAGATGAGCCATAACTTCCGAAAGTAAATCTAAGTTGAAAGAGGTGACCAAAGTTAATTAACATTAACAGAAAGAAAATTGTTTCATCCCTCAGCAGGGGAACACATAAATACACAAGAAAAAACCTTTAAGTCTCCTTGACGACAGTCTCATATCCATTCTCCCCAATTGCTAGAGCTTTACCTCCCTCGGCTCCATCAGCATTCTCGGCACCACCAGCGGCATGAACCTCATCCCCTGCAGGCACTCCCGCATTATCAACAGGTTGATAAGGCCAACGAGCAAAGTGTGCCTTAGTTTCAACAGAGATGCAGTTAGCGGCCAGGCTGTCAAGCTCGACCAATGACATACATAAGTGCAGTTGGGAGAAGTACTTAGTAATGTTAAAAGGAACAAAAGCATTACCACAACTAGTCCTCATTTTCAGTCTGGGAGTAAAAGTCAATGGCTCTCATCAAGGCGCCACTCAGCAACTCTGATGCCTTAGTACTCTGCACCATGCGGGAGTAGAGGCTCAAGAAACCGCGGGTGAAGGCCCAGTCCTGGAAACCCTGCAGTTCGGAAACCTTGGCTTCGGAAGCAAGTCAGGGAGTTCTGCAGAGAGCCAGTGACCCCCTTCTCTAGCTCAAGGTCCTGCTCTAACTCGGGGACACGCCGAGCCTAAGATTTTAGGGAGGTCATACCACATTTAAGCTCGCTGACCCCTGCCTGCAAACTTTCGATCTCTTCCTGTATAGCATGACAGAGCAAAGATGATGGAAATGGAAAAGGGAGTATGTAAGTAAAAATAATAATAATAAGAAGATGAATAAGAATAAGTGAATGACTAATGAAAGCATAAAGCACACCTCAAAAATAGCCACTACTGACTGGTCAGCAAGGAAGTTAGGCCCTGTCCAGTTCAGCTGAATCTGAGCTGAGTTGAGTTGAGCTAAATTTATTGGAATTGAGAAGAGCTGAGAAGAGTTGAGAAGAGCTGAGTGGAGTGGAGTTGATTGGAGCTGAGATGAATTGAGAAGAGCTGAGAAGAGTTAAAAAGAGTTGAGAAGAGTTGAGAAGAGATGAGAAGAGCTGAGAGTTGAGAAGAGCTAAATTGAACTTAACTGAGTCAAACTAAACAGAAATGAATCAAATTGATTGAATCAAACTAAACTGAAATTAAAAAAACACTACCGAACTAAATCAAACTAAATTGAGCTGAATCAAATTGAACGAAAATGAATCGAACTGCATCATAAATGAACCCAACTGAATAAAGCAGAAATCAAATGAATCACACTAAACTACACATAATCAAATTGAAGTGGACTTAGTCCAACAGAATATGACTGAATTAAACTGAACCAAACTTAATCAAATTGAACTGAACTGAATCAAACTAAACTGAACTGAACTGAATCAAACTAAACTGAACTGAATTGAATAAAAAGTTACTGAGCAAAAAATAATTAAAATAAGATAACGGTTAAATTATATTACATATTACATATTCATAATTAATAACTATTAATTAATAATAAATTATGATAAAATAATAGTGCATGTGAATTTTTATCGATCTATATTATACTTCCATAATTTAGAACACTAATTAATAATTTAGATAGAATTTATCAATATATTAATAGTACATATGTTAAATACAAT